>JALQPE010001552.1:0-17265 GCA_030407315.1 Asparagopsis taxiformis | reverse complement strand
AACTGTGTTTTTGGAGCTCTCTCCACATCGAAGGGCAACTGATAAATAGGGAAATGTAAGATATTGGGCCATAGGCCTAAACCGGATTAAAGAACGGCTAAGGAGGAAGTCAAGGGAACTCGGAATCAAAACAGACATCCAGGTAGCAACTTCTAGGAGCAGTCGGATAGCATCAGATTTGACCATAATGTATAAATGTGCAAAAAACATCGGTGGTATTCAAATAATAAACATAGCGAATAAGTTAATAAGATAAGGCATGGATAAAAAGGCGCACAAGGGAGTCGACCGGAAATCCAGGAGAGGCCGGAACTCCAAAGTCACCGAATTGGATATCGATGGGTCCTTGAACCTGAGTGCCTCAAACTCAACTGTGGCATCGGACATGGCTGCAGAGAGACTCGTCGAGGACTGTTATAGGCTCAACTCAGGCAATCTGAACGGGTCCAAGATCACAGAGAGGAATCTGATGGTACATTTTCCCTTAACGCAGGTTTTGAAGGCATGGTTAATCCAGTTTAATCGTGCACATCGATATCATAGGGAAACCTATGCTCTGTGCAGCTACTACTTGGATCTCTACTTCAAGAACGGAGGAGATGGCGATACAAGCCACCTTCAGAACCTAGGCATGGCTTGCTTCAACTTGGCTGCCAAAACAGTCGAGAAGGGTCCTCCCGATCTCAAGGATTTCGAGAAGGAAGCCATCCTCAAATTTGAACCATACATATGCTTCAAACTGGGTTTCAGGATGAACCCTCTCACATACACGGTGCAGGCCGACTAACTCCTCTATAGCTGGGATGAGTTCATGGCTGTCCATTCAAGGCATAGCTTCTCATCGATCAGGTACCTTCAACAAGTGGACGGGCAGTGCAGGAGTGCCCACTTATACGAAATCCTGGACTGTATGAGTCTGGTGTTGAAGACTCTTGACTTTTCAACCAGGGAATTACTCCTGAACCTGTTTTTCATTTAAAACCGAATCCATTGCTCGGGTATTTCCCCTCCAACTGATGCCAAGTAGTTGAAGAAGGCCTTCTATGTTAAGGATGCTTACTATGAACTGTTCAGAGAGTTTATGGAGTATGCCGGATACTCTTCAGTTGAGATAAACATCAAAACAGGGGAGTTCATCGTTGACTTCTACGAGCTCCCTAGGCAGACAACAGTCGATATTCCCCAAGGTGAGACTGAGGTTGACCGGTTCCTCAAACAAACTATCAACCCAGGCACCAAAGAGCTGGCCAGGAAGATCATCGCCAAGCATACGGTGGTGACCGAAAACAATCAATGACTGACTATCTAACTTATATTATTCCATCAATCATACTCTATCTGTTATGTTCATGGTCCCATGATCTTCAGTTTCTTGGCCTTCTTCAGTAAGGCATCGTAGTTTTTCCTACCCTCTTTATAGTTGCCGACTGCTGTGACCATCGATGCCTTGATTCTATACAAAGACTTTGATGCCTTCAGTTTAGTTTCCTGGTTTCTGAAACCTGAATGCTCAGCAGTTTTGAGTGTGTGCCCTGATGCCTTCCCAAATACAGTCTCAATTTGGCTCATTTTCCTTCTTTTCATTTCTTCCTCTTTACGATGCTTCTTCTCGAACTATCTTTCGAAGTAGTTGTTGCTCAGCTGCTCGGTGAACTCGTTTTCGATCTCCTTCGGATTCTTCAGGAACCTAGAGCCCAGATCCAGCTCGGACACTGATGATACCTGATGACTCTTCTTTCTTTGAGGGAGTGACATGCTGAACCTCAATACTCTATTCTTCTTCTTTGCTGCGATGAACTCCTTGAATGTCTGTCTGTCGAAGTACCTATTCACCAGGAACAGCACTTTAAACTCTTCAGAGTTTCCTATTTTTTCAATTCTCTTGAGCGCTTTCTCGGTCTTCTATAGTCGCTTGATCACCTTATTGAACACAGGATGCACAATATTCCATAGCGTTGGCTTTGGGTAGGAAATAACCCATTTTCCCACACACTCAGAATTTGGAGTATAAAACTGAAGGAGAGAATCTGCACTAACGACAAACAGGTTGCAGGCCTTGACATTAAGCACAAAAGTAGGACTCTAGAGGGTAGGAGAACTCTTCACAGACTGATGGTGTCTTTTTGAACCCAACTTTCTTGTTTTCTTTCAGAAGATGATGGTTGTTCTTCTTTTTTAGTGGCTAGCAAGGTTTAAATTCTGCGAATATAGATGTAATGTCATAGAAGCTAATGGAGTCAGTGCCTGAAAGACATAGTATCATTCTATCTTTCGGCTAACTGATTTCTCCTTCTTCCTGTTTCCCATCTTCTCCTTCGATCTTCTTGGGTGCAGGCTACGAAACTAGTTCGAGTGAGATATTCTCACATTGCAGGAAGGAGAAGGATGTCAATTTTTGAGGTACTGATGGCTTGAGAGTAGTGATGCTCTTGATGATGCATCCAGTATCAATTCTGTACAAATAGAGTCCGGCCTCAGTGGCTACCATCAGCATTCCATGCTAGTTTTGGAACTCGACTTTGACTATTTCTTCTTCCATTTGTATTTTGTTGAAGATGCTCAGTTTTTCGTAATCCCAGATGGATATCAGTCCTGAGTCTGAGGCGAGGCAGAACACTTCCAATAAGGGTTGGAAACTGAATGATACTAGATTGGTTTGCAGGAACTCAGCTTCCTTGATTTTCTGGCAGTCTCCAGTCAGTGACTCATCATAGGTGAATATGACACTTTCATTGATCAGTTCGACTACTACCATCAGGATATCTGTCTTTTCATGGAAGTACAGGAACTTGATTTCAGATACTGCATCCCTGGGCGCCTTGAAGCAGGAGGACTGCTGACTGTTCTGAGGCAGAGCTTGAAACTTGTGAATTAGACACCCATCATCGATCTTATAGAAGTAGATATAACCCAGATTGCTGGCCAGGTAGATCCTCCTGTTGATTTTCTTGGCCATGAACACGAACTCCTAGGCAGTTTGGGTGGGTTTGATGGACAGCACTGTTGAATGGTTGTTGATCTCGACTACTTTCAGGCACTCATTGGTGAGGATGAGCAGGTAGTCATAGTACGAACAGAAGTCAACCGATACTACTTTAGGATCGATAATGTACTTGGTCACCTTCTCAAGCATCTCTGAGGCCTTATTGACGACCTTCATCTTATAGTAGGACAGCAACTTGTTGAAGACACCAAGGAAGACTTAGAACGCAGAGAGAACAACTGACAGTTCTCCTCATCGACTGACCAGTGCTGGATGCATGTCATTGAGTCGATATCCCAGACTCGAATACACTTCTTGTTGTCAATGGAGACTAAGAATGGCTTATGCTGACAGAAGGTACAGTCTTAGATGATGCCTACTTGTCCCTTTAACATACCAACATAGGGTTTGGCCAGGGATGTCGATGGAGCCCATACACTGATGGCAGGAGTGAAGGTCCAAGTAGCCAGGTATGACTGCATCCCATGGCTGTACACAGCCACTCCTCTGACTCCTTTAGAACGGGCAAACTACTCCTCCTTACATGGATTCAGTTCTATCAGCAACTGCTTATAGGAAAGGGACCAGATTTTAACCTTACCATCAAGGCTGGATGTCACCAAGGCCATAGGGTTACCGATCTCAACGATACCCGTCAAGGGATCATTGTGAGGGCGAAATACAGTCTTAGATACCTTGGAGTTCTTAGGGGATGAGAAACTGTATATCGAATTATCGATACCGATGAGCACCCATAGGTCATGGATAGGAAGGTACTTAATCTCCACTTAGTTGCCCATGGAGGCTATAGTTCCGGACTTCTTCTGGATTTCTCCCTCCTCAACGAACACTATCGTCCGATCTAGTAGCAGGATACCGAATAGTCTTTAACTCTCATTATAGTCGAGTGAGAGTACTTTTCCCGGGTCGACTGCTCCCAGGGTGAATTCTGAGGGACTGCCATCGACATTGATGAACTGGACACTGTTGGACTTCCTTTCCATCAGGCACAGCAGGTTGGTCCTCTGTATTTCTATGATTTTCCGGATAGGGTTCTTCCTGAACTTGACATGCTCTTTATGGGAGTGGATGTAGACCTGGTCTCGACTGAGTGCTCCTTCTTCATCGTCTGCATTGACTCTGTCTTCTGCTTTGCCTTCTGAGTTGACCCATCCGTTGCAGGATAGGTACTCGAGTAGTTCTGGCCAGTCGATGTACTGGCTTCCATCGATGTCTATCTCTTCGAACAGTCTCACTATCTGGTAGTAGGTCTCATACTTGTCCCTCTCACTGAACTGCACGCACTGTTTCATCAGCCATAGGAATTTCTCTACATTGACCATGTTGTTGTGTTCCTTGAACCTTTCCCTCAGGTTGTCCAGAGTGTGGTCTTTGAGGGATATGATGAGTTGCCTGGTGCTCTCTACATCTTTCTGTCTGCTCTATAGTGCTGCCTTGGTTTTGAGGTGCTGTATGAGGCTGTCCATGGTGATGCCTTCGATGTCGTTTCGATTGAAGGGTTGCTCATTGCTATTCATTATTTATAATGTAACGTGATTTCTGGCAGCAGGTCTGATTGGTTTATTTTATTGATGGCGAGCAAGGACACTGATGGGAGCACCCTACTGACATCCATCCCCAACCCAGTAGTCCAGGTGGCTCATGGGGAAGAAAACCTAGATAGCATCAGCCTGAAAGCACTCAGAAGTCGCAGCCATTAAATGGACCAGGCCATACAGGTACTTCAATAGCAACCCAGGTCGTCCAGTCCAGAATCAACTACATGAAAAAGAAAGAAGAAAAAACTGTCAAGAAAGTCATCAACGTCAAAAGGAAACTCACCTCCCTATAAGCCATACGCAACAAAGCCAGGGAAGAAAGACACACCTCCCAATAAGTAAGCATCAGATAATCAAGGAACAAAAGAAAGCCAAGGAACAACTAGAGAAGAAGAGCGAGTACAACAAACTCATCAAAGATCACCTCAAATTCAACAAAAAAATAGTCATGACACTCATGAACCACAAAGTACACGAAGAAGCCAAAACACTCAAAGACAAAAACCAAGTAAATAGAAATAAATGCAGCAACTCAAAGTGTTGAACTCGGTGCAGAAGGACAACCTGGCTGAGGAGAACACAGAGAGGGCCAATAAGGTCAGATTCGATCACTTAGAAGCACATTAAAAGAGGAAACTATACTTTTTGGAGAAACTCAGGCAGTTCAAGACATTCAAAGAACAGAAACTCAAGGATGAGATCAGGCAGAGGGAAAGACAGGAGAGCATGATACAGGAACTGGAGGAGAGAGAGAGGGTGCTGCTGGAGAGACTATCAAACTCAGAACGCTTCAGGATGAAGTGCCAGGAGGAGTACGAGGATGCCAGACGCAAGTACCACTCCTTTTATGAGGCATCGAGGGGCTACAGTAGGGAGGAGTCGGTCGACGAGGACAAGGCCGATATATTCATATCCTGATTATTGACTGTACAATTTGAACTAGTCTATTTAAATGAATGAAAGCAGATTGCTGGAGGGGCAGGGGAGACCGGAGCATCAGCACCCTATGCTCAGCCCTTCGAAGAAGAGACTCGTGATCATTGCCTTAGTACTCGGTTACTTACTCTACAGACTCATCGGCTCTTCCGATGTGGAGTGCCTGTATGACTGGAGCCACGAACTCACAGCCCAACTCAACCATCGGATCAACCAGTCGGAAGAGTTCAGGTACTGGGCACTCATCATCGCACAGGAATGCATAGACACACAACTCATATACCTGCTGTACACTGCGACATTCAGGTGCAGGAACTTTGGATCCGCGGCATGGATGGGACTCTTTTATGGAACACGAGGACTCTTCTTAGTACTCAGTAGTTGATACAGAACATCGAAAAATTCCCATTCCCGGAAGGACATTACTGGGAAAGCCCCAGCTTCCCTCCAAGCATTGGGGTGCCCTATGGAAAAACTCGGGACTTCTTCTACAGTGGACACACAGGATTCATGATATACTGCTGGCTCCTTCACAGGCAAAGGAGAAATCCTACTCTCGTGGATTCTGTCTTCAAGTATGGGGCATTCTGTGGAATATGGTTGGTAATGTTGACACTCATCATCACTCGAGTGCACTATATCATCGATATCATTGCTGCCTGGGTATTCGCACTCAGTCTGTTTGAGCTAGTATACAATCACTTAGTTTTCTTTGACTCCCTTCTCAGTCGTATTGTGACTGTTATTTACTCTGTTTTGGTGTTCACCTATGCCAAGATTGCCTTTGCCCTGAATGATGAGTAGGGCAACTGATGTGTATTTATTCTAACTTCTTGATCTCTATGCTATTATAATTGGAATAATTGGAATGGTGAAGGTGCAGTACGCTCTGATCAATCTCGAACACCGAACAGAAATCCTGACATCCTTGTCCCTCCATCGAAAGGGGAAGGTTCTGGGACTCTTTGGAACTGAGAAACAATCCACGTTCTTTAAGGATGTCTTCATGAACTGTGGCATCGAGTCCATCGATACTGATCACTTCGAAAGCTTCATCGGCAAGAAAAACAGAGCTGAGTACAGTCTCATGGTCATCATGGACGTGCCAATCACCTTCTAGATCTTCGACTCTGTGCTTAAGAGAGCATCAGAACAGAAACTTAATGCTCTCCTCCTCATCGCCAAGGAGCAAAGGAAGTACATTAACATGCTTGGAAAGAAAGTGGAGAACATAGAGTGTTCTGAAATGACCTACTCTCCAAACAAGTTCATCGATATCAACTCCAAAATCGATGATATCATATCCAAGAGCTATGACCTCAATGTGGCAGCCTTCCAAGCCTATGGCTCCTATCTGAGGAACTTCCAGGCCAACTTACTCAAAAGAATATTCAATACAGAAGATGTTGATGTTCACAAACTGGCAAAGGGCTTCGGCTTCAAACTAGCACCCAGGGTTAAAGACGGCAAGTTCCTGAATGAAGCAGCCAGAATGGAAGCTAAGAGAGAGAAAAGGATAGGCAAATCACTGAAAAGGAAGGAGAGGAAACAGGAGAAGAAGGCAGCACAGGAAGAGTCAGAGAAGAAGACCAAAACCAAACAAATCAAGAAGAGTACAATCAAGAAGAAAGCACAGAAGTGATACTTAACTCAGGAATTATTCAATATAGTCACTTTCATATCAGCTTTTATGCTTTCTGGAGATATTCTAGCTCTTCACTCTTCCCTTGAAGTTGATCCTGTACCCACTAATTGGCCTTCTGAATGATGAGCTTGTATTCGTCTTTCTTTCCATGTTTCTTGTTGATCCAGGCTGCTATGAGGAAGGTCAAGACAACGATTCTGTCTATCTTCTTGCACAGTTCCTCTATTTCCTTCATGTGCTTTCCGAACATAATCTTGAACAAGCTCTCATCTGTCCAACTTCCATCTGTGTTTTGCAGGTTGACGATATCGGATGTCTGTTTATCCTTTCCGTCACTCGAGAACACACTGGATAGGAAGCCCTTGGAGTCAACCTTAGGGGGAGGTGGAGGTGGAGAGTATGATGAGCCTCCTCCTCCTCCACAGCAACCAGATGCACCCTTCTTTTTACATGATTTGACAGCACACAGTTGGACAGATCCATTTTTAAGTCCCTGGTACTGAGGACCTGATGACATCCTGGGTGCCATGCACCTGTACCTGTCACTGAGGTCTTCCATCATCATATCTTTCTTCTGTTCTACTTTGAGGGACTCCACTTCTGAGTTCTTGTACTCTTGATACTTGCCGTCTTCCAGTTTCTTACCAACACAGATGAATGCTGTAAATTCTGAGAGTATCTGGTTCCTGATTGATTACCTGATAGCCTCAGCCTCGAAGTTCTCCTTCACTAGGGGCAAGTATGCCTAATTTTCAGGTGGAATTCTGAACTTGGCTATGTTCTCCAGTGACTTGATGACCTTATAGTGAGCCATCTTGTCGACAATAAAGTGAGTTTCCTGCTCTGGGTTAACTTCAATGCTCGATGAGAACTTTTCTTTGTTCCTTGAGTCAGTATAGCTGAACTCAAATTCAGTTTTTTCCTTCAGTTGCTCCTTGAAGGTGACATAGAAGTTGATTTTATCATTCTTCAGGATGTAGGGAATTGATTGTGGGTTAGGAATGATGAACTCAACCAGTTTGTGATCGTATTGGAGGTCGATCTCGGTAATGACAGGGGAGAGTGACTCATTCAGAACATCGATGATCTTGGCTGCCACATTTTCTGAGTTGGATATGAGGACATGTTTCCCTTTGCCCTTATCCGCACAGCCCTCCACCAGTGCCATGGATGCTCCGTCTCCGATGCCGATACCATGTACTCTGGAGTATTTGATGTTGTTGGCCACTAAGTCTACTACTGCTTCTGTGTTGTAGACTCCTCCGTCTGTTAGTAGGAATATCTGTTTGGGGTACCCGGGTATCACTTTGGACCTGAGTAGTTCCTGGATTGGTCTGTATATTTCTGTTCCCCCCATATCGGCCTATATTCCTGCAATTTCAGCCAGGGCTTCCTTCACTTGATCGTTCTTGTATGGAGCACTGTTTGGGAACATCACTCGATGGTAGGATCCAAAACTGACCACATTGAAGTAGCATCACCTGGCAGGCTCTTGATGAAGAAACTGAGTGCTTCCTTGGCCTTCTTGATTCCAGTGCCTCCCATGGATCCACTTCGGTCAATCAGGAATATGTACTCCCCTCGACTTGATTTGAGGTCACATAGCATGGACTTATTACTCATTGCTGCCTTGTATGCGTCGTCCATTTCGGATGGGCAGAATTTGGGGATGAAGGATATCATTGCTGTGCAACTGTTGTCAGTCTTGCCCAGCATGCAACTGGGCAGATGATACTCCTCAGTGGTGTACAGGAATGTGAAATCCTTACTCGGCAGGCACTCCTGGGGCATCACGAACAGGCACTCCTTCTCATCCTCAGACTTGCTGAGCATGTCGAGTTTGTGGGAGGGTGACTGATGGAAGACTATCTTCTTGTCAGTTTTGACACTGACCTTGAATGTCCACTTGATGTCTCCCTTGGCCTTCTTGTCCTTCCCGAAGAAGGGTATGGACAGTCTGCCCTTCTCTATGAACATGTGGCTGACGTACCTGGGTGTGATTTCCCCAGGAATGTACAGCTTATAGAAGGTGTTCTGACTTAACTCTAGTTCCTGCATTAGGGAGATAGTGATAGTGAGTTCCTCCTTCGGGGGGATGTTCCCGATGTCCATGTTCATGATATCTGGGCTCTTCTGGTTGATCTGGCCTAATGCTGCCTGTCTTCCCTCCTTGACTGCTTCTTAGTACTGCATTTTGGCTTCCTGCCTCTCCATGACCACCCCTTCAATTCTTGATCCTCGAAATCAGCCACAAACCGGTAAATGCAGGACTTAGGCACTATAGGGAAGCAATATTCAACCTAAAGGAACTTGTCCAATGGGTTGACGTACTTCTGAGTAAGAGTGATGTAAGCCAGACTGCCCACAATGTCCACCTCATAGTCCAGGCCCTTAATCGGCATCAGGACATTCTCATCACCCTTAATGCCCAGTTTATCCACATCCTTCAGGTAACACCCACAGCCCTTCTTCAGCTTCTGGAACAAAAAGAAATCCCGGTATTCAGGGTTCTATGCCTCCATTTTGCAATAGATTCTAATATCAGGACGAATCAATCAATCAACTCCAATAGTCCAGGTTCTGGCCAATTCTGGCATTCAAATTTGGGAGGCCTCAAAGGAGAAATAAATGAGGAAAAACTAGAACGGCATCCCAAAAATGGAACACATGCAACCAACATCAGAAGAAAGTCTTCTGTGCTAATTTAACAATTAAAGTGAAATCGAATAATCGAATGATTCCTATTATCGGTATAGTTCTTCTACTTGATTCACTGGCACTGGGCAAAATCACCAAAGTCGGAGAGTTCGCCCTCAGCAGCCAGGTACGATCATACTTAAAGGCCAACAGAGTTATGCCAAGGAACAGTTCAGGGATTGTCAAAGGTGAGAGCTGCTTCATCGAATTAATGACGGAATAATGCATTACTTTACCTACAGATCTGAACAACTACTTCGAAAGCCTAGATTTACGTGACTAACAGATAAATGAAAACAATAATGAAACAGTTCGGGAAATATTCCTTTCGAATTAAACCGATGTTACTTATGTTCGATATTTAAATCGAACGGTTGAGCAAGTATATGCCTATAATGCAGTTTACTCTAAAGGCGTATCTCTCACTGGAAACATTGGCGAGTACTTCTATACCTCAGGATAAACTATGTTTCATATGCACAACAGCACCATTTTTCGAACTCTGAAGATTAGCCAAGACTTAGAGTGGATCTCTTATGACATAAAATCTCATCGATTGTTCATTGGAAGAGAAAATGGATCTATCCAGTATGTTCCAAATACACCTGAATTATGGGGAGAACTCAAAGCATTCTGGAATTTCGAAAACACTAACAGTACCCACGTTCTAGATGCGTCTGGGCACTAGAAACACGCAAGTAATGTAAATGTAGAGATAAGATCCAATGATGTTGCTGGTCTTGAGGGATATTTTAATGGTTTTAGTTTGCTAAAAGTAACGAATCTCAAGAATGGCCATCGCTCCTTCTCGATGAGTTTCTGGATAAAGACTAATAATTACAAGAAAAGAACACGAGTAATGAGTGATTGGAAATCAGGGAAAGGTTACCGTCTTACGCTTTCTCCTGCAGGTGACCATGTTGATGGATCTTTTAATTTTCTCATGAAGAAGCAAAACGCTTTTAACTGGCTGACTCAAGTTTCTATCGTTCCCAATAATGATTGGCATTGTGTTACTCTTGTGGTTGATAGGGATAATTCAAATACCTATATGTACTCTGATGGCGAGTTAATGCATGTTACTTACAATTAATCCTATGCAGTCCTGGATCCAAAGGGACATTCTTAATTGGAGATAGCTCTAACTCAATTCTCATCATCCACTCAATGGGAGTTTAGATGATTTCATGCTTTTCAATAAGGCTCTCTCTCAATAATAAGTGTCAGAACTCTATCAAAGGAGCCATTCAGCACCAATTTGAGTCTCTCTCTTCCTAATCTCGAGTTCATGACTGCATATTACAGTTCCTATCTGTACTCAATGGACTCCTTCGGCAACTTGTCTGTCTATTCAATTAATGGAGCCTCTTAACAGTCTCTCATCTACATTAATGACTAGTTAACCAATCCTTTGAGTGCTACTTTGATTTTAAACTAGTCTTCAGTTTAGTCTTTTGTTCTGAGCAATGCCACTCATCTTTTTCAGAAGGACTTGGCTTCTAATAAGGCTCTTCATTTGAGATAGATGCCTGCCTCTAATAGTGAGCATGTGTGGTTGAGTCCTCTTATTGACTCTAAGTTCCTTTATTCTCTTCGTAATGGTTCTTCTTTGATTGAGAAGTGGTAGATTGACTCATAGCCTCTGACCTGTGATGAATCCTGCCTGACTTGCACCTAACATCTTAACTCTACATCTTGTCTGGTTTGTTCTTAGCTTTATAAGACCCTTGAGTCTAACTCTTCTCTGCATGGCATCCTCTGCGTCGAGAACTGTGGAGACATGTACAATGCAATTGACGGCAAGTGTGAGCCCAGGAAGGAGGCTGTTGTGGCTGCTGCCTCTGCAACCACCAGTATGATGAGTTTGCCCTCAGTCAGGTCTCTCATGAAGGCCATGTACCCTCTCTTCGTCATGTTCGACGACATCTGGTTCTACAAGTACCACAACATCACCCATAGTTCCTTCCTGCAACTGGTCTTCGAAGAAATAGAGAAGATCAACGATGATAGGACACTCCCCTATGACTTCGGTATCGGCACCGTAGCCTTAGTCGATGAATATGAGAGGAACACCATCAAGAAGTATAAGGAGTATGTGCCTGGATGGCTTAGGAAGAAGGGCATAGAAACTCATGTGTTCTGGGCCAACAATGCCTAGATATTTGTGTTCAACCTGCCATCGACTATCTTGATGTCCATCTGCATCATCTGTCTGTGGGGGTGCTCATCTAGGATGTGCGGAGACTGGCCAATGCTCAGGTCAGTTGCCGAGTACTTATGCAACAGATCCACATTCTGCTTCTTCGTAGTATCCTTCGTCGAAACCAATCTGATATCCCTGAGTTTCTATAGTTTCCTTCAGGTCAAGAATGCCTTCTACCTGTGTTACACTGAGAAGTACTCTACTATGAGTGCTGTGCTCTGTCTGCTGATGACCCTCTTATATGCTTTCTGCTTTTACTTCTGGACCTACACTTTCTACTCTCGATAGCAGAGTGAGGTCATCCTCAGTTACACTAAGACTCACCTGAAGAGTTTCATCCTATGCAGTATCTTGAATGCCAATAGGCACTTTCTGAATGGTTTCCTGCACAGTTTCCTGAGTGACCACTTTTTCACCCAGACTATCCTCCTGATGGCTGTCAAGTTGATCCAAATTCTCCTCATGAAGAGCTACAGGACCAAATTCGAACACTCTATGTACTGGAGATTCAATATGCTCTACCTGGTGGCATCCTTCCTGCTAGATTCGGTTTTCCTGGCCGAATCACTCAACTAGGCCATCTATGTCAACACAGGGGAATACATGGAGATGACATGTCTAGGTATTATGACAGCGTCCACAGTGGTGCTGCTGGTCCTCCAGATGGCCATCCCCATCTATTAGATGTGCAAGAAGAAGAAGTCATCCAATAAGGTCAAGGATGCCAAGAAGACACCCAAAGAGTAAATTAAAGAGATAATAAACAGGAAACCAGTAAAGATGCCAATACGGAAGTACCAGTTCAAGAGAGTCAACGACAGGACCAAGGCCAACTACATCAAACCAGAAGCATACAGCCAAGAGTACAACGGCAAACCAAGCACACTAAGGGTAAGGAGGAGCATACTCCAGAGCAAACCACACCTACTAGATGTCAAGTTCAGCTGCAAAAGGGACGAGGACTTCATATGATACTTGAACATAATTCAATACTTGAGCATAATTGAATTAATGACCGATATAATTTATTGAGCATCGGATAAGGATAATAGGGAGGTTTAAATGAAGACGTAATTAGCAATTAATAATTATTATTATTCAAGCAAATAAATGGAGGTCGAGGCGGGGCAGAAGGACAACACGGGAGGCACCGAGGGCGAGACATTCAAACTGGATCTCACATTCAAGCAGTGGCAGTATCTGGCATCGCAGCTGCCTCAGGGGTACTCCTTCCAGACAGCCGGCAAAGTCAATAAGCGAGTTTCCAAGATAATCAATGCATCCGAAGCCGAGAAGGCCACCGAGAAACCGGTGAGGACATCCGAGAACACCCTCCCCACACCAGCACGAATCAAGAAGACGGGCAGTTCGACACTGGCTGCTCAGAAGCAGGAGTAGGTTCCGGTGGGTCGGCCTCAGTTCAATCGCAAATATAATGGATAATTCTATGATGAGGAACTGAAGTCCTGTGCCCGCATTCTGAGCCTATTGAAGAGTTGCAAATCGGCCTGGCCATTCAGGGAGCCGGTGGACCCTTAGGCGATGGGTATTCCTAACTATCGTGAGATAGTGGAGGACCCTATGGACTTGAAGACGGTGGAAGGCAACCTGAAGACCAACCAGTACCGGACAGCCACCCAGTTCCATGCCGACATCAATAAGATCATTAGGAATAGTTACCTGTTCAACAAGAGCAACGAGGCCTTCCTGAAGGTAACAGGCTAGTTCGAGAAGTACTACTTCAAGGTACTGGCTGACTCCATCCCAGGCAGGAAACCCAAGGACTACACCAAAATGGAGGAAAGTCCACTGGACAGCATTGAGGGGAAACTCAAAATGCGGCCATCCAAGGGGCAGGTCAGAAGGGAGAAGACCAAGTTCAAGGCAGAGAGCAGGGGGCACATCCAGACCATCACCATGGCAGACAAGAAAGAACTCACAGACAACATTAGGAGACTCAACAAAGATGACCTCAGAGGACTGGCCAAGATCATATACCCAGATGACAGCCAGGCCAAGGACACCTTCAACATCGATGAACTCTCAGTAGAGAAAGTCAGGGAAATACAGGAGTATGTCAGAATGAAAATAGCCTTCCCCAGCCAGCACACCCTCGACCACACCTCCGGGCATCATCACCAACACAAGCATGAAGACGAGTCCTCCTTCGAAATCGGGTCCGACAGCGAGTGATAGATAATTCATCGAGTTTGCATCATCATCAATCAGTATCAACTTCAGAAATAAACAGGTATCTACCATTAAATAAATTAATCATAATCACACGTATGACTTAGAGTATGCTCTCAAACCCTATATTCCTAATCGTATGGTGGTGTGGAGTCATCACTTACCTATACTATCGGTCAAAAGGCAAAGAAAATAAGGAGAAGCCTGCACCAATTATGGAGAAGGAATGCACTATATGCTTGGACGAGGAAAAAATCCTGAAGATTAAAACTAGTTGTGAGCATTCCTTCTGTGGCAAGTGCACCATCAACCTGATCGATAAATATCAGCCATAGATGATCCAATGTCCTCTCTGTAGAGTCTAAATAGTAAGCCTCGATCCAGAGTTCTCCAAAGATGAGCTAGAAACTTAAAAGTTAATAGATCAAAGGCAGAAACTGAATGAGAGAATCGGACAGTATCAAGAACAACATAAAGATAAATAGAAGCCTGAGATTCACTCAGAAGCTATTCATGAGCACATCAGCTATTCGCACATGTGGTATTTCCTTCTTCGCGGTATGTAGGGAGTCTGCTCAGCATTTGTATTTATTCTCGAATGGGCAATTATTCTTCTTTACTATCCTGTGGCTATTGCATTGTACTATTGTTGGCCATTCATCCTAGGATGGATAGTATTGGCTGTTTGCTTCGGCATTCACTGGTTTGACGAGCTATTAGCGTTTCTTTGTTGATATTTTATTGGTCTTAATTTCACTTAATTCATTGCATAAATAATGTACACTCAAATGATGGTTGTCAGCCTTTTCTTACTGTTTCTTTACTATCTTGACTCTAAATTCATGTCCAATAAGGAGATACTTCTCGAAGAGGAGTCGCAGTCTGTCAAGGAAGCTACTCTTGACAATAATTAAGTCAGTATTTGGACTCAGATTGTTCTGTTACTTCGATCATTCATATATTGGGTGCTCTATCTGCTCTTTGGTGGCATTGCTATCCTTGTCATCTACATCCTGTTTGCCTTGTCCTTGACTGCCATTATTTGGATTGTGATTGCCTGTATTCGTTTCCTGGACTTCGGTACTCCTTTTTTGTAGGCTTTGACTACGTTTCCTTTGCGTGAGTGATATTGATCTTCATTATATGTGATTCCTATGCTTATAATCAAAGATTTATCTTCGGTCAACAGCCCCCAGGATGTCGACAATCAAGTAGCAGTTCGGTGACTTGCTCCTGAAGCTGAACATGTCTGAGTACCAGAAGGACAATGAGAAATCCGGGATGGGTGACTCTCCTCCATCGCAGCAATATGCTCGGACTTTGGAGTTGTAGAGGGACTTGGTGAAGACCCTTAAGTCTTTTAAGACTGCTCCTTGTTCTGATATCTTTAATGAGTTGGTTCGTCGTCCCCATCGATTTAGTGGCAGTTTGCTGTCATTCAGTGCGGAGGTGGTATCGCTCATGCTTCCTGTTTCGGATGGGGAGCATGGGCACCTTCTCTCCTATGTATCGGTGTCACACCAATGTGATAGATCCCAGAGTGTGTTCCTGGCCGGGTACTTGAGGACACTGGGCAAGTCAGTGGTCATCGTGACCAACAACGAGAGTGATTGGGAAGCACTCCTGACCAATTCGGATGAAGTCAACCCCCAAGGCAAGGTCAGGAGCATCCTAGAGAAGGAGAGCATAGCCATACGACCACTCACCACCAAGGAAGAAGGCATGATGATGGACCCATCCGATCTCAGCCACTACGAATTCATCATATACGACATATTCAACACCAGCCCAGCAGAGTACCACCCAGCACTCCTGGATCTCACCAGCCAGTATCTAGTCAAACAAGATAAAGTCATCCTATACCACAACCAAACACAAGCAAGGGAAGTAAACAAAGTCAGGGAGTCCATCAAGTGCCTAGAACACATGGTGCCACTCGAACTAGGACAGCAGTTCCCAGTCGAAACATTCAGAGAAGAACACATGGAGAAGTCACTTATCAGCTTCCTAAACTAAGAGAAGCACCACCCCAGGAAGAACGACATAGTCATATTCTACAGGTCAGAGAAGTACACCCTCCATAAGTATGTGCATCACCTGAAGGACATCCTCAGGCAGAACAAACTGGACAAGGGGGTGCATATCGTTACGGAGCCCAATGAGAAACTGATAGCCCTCAACAATAAGATATTCCTGGCAGTCAACACCCAGGAACTCAAGGCCTGGAAGTACTCATATGAGAATGTGTTCTGCGTCCTGGATTACGGGTTCGATGAGCACTTCTACCTGGACTACCAAACAATGACCCATATCAGGACTCTCAGACCAGTGTCAGAGCAGGAGCACCATCGAAGGATGAACTATGTGGGCAGCTATGGACCAGGAAGACAGTTCACAACGAACAGTCTCACTGAAGGGGAAGATTCTCAGCAGTTCCTCAGGTACCATGAAGACATCTCCATCTATGTCTATAACATGTATGCTGCAGGGCACCCTGAGCACATTATCGACCAAGAACACCCCCGAGTGAAGGAGTGCATACAGAAACTCAAAGAATTGAAACTGATCAAGGAGGGCAATGAAGTAGACAGGGATGTGCATAACATGGTGAACACACTCAACCTCAGTCCCATTTATGTCAGCATCCTCCTCAAGATCAAGGAAACCCTCGGATAAGAAATATCGATAAGGAAAAACGTAGACAGACAGAGAAGGTTGCCAACCTTCTGATAATGGCCATAGCTGCACTCATCACTCATGGGGAACTCAGGAAGGAGAAGAAAGTAGAATCGAAATTCAGTAAACTGCCTGAAGTCTGGAATCATACGGGATACCTGCATTCAGTTTTAGAGATGGTCACCAAGTGTGAATACATTCGGTATATCGATGAGGATGAGGACGAACTCGATGAGAAGAAGAGTGCAATGAGGAAGAAGACATCAGTGTTGGCCGAAGTGAACTCGGATATGGACCCATTCGGTCACTTGGTTGGGCTGGCATCCAATGTGCCCAGGAACATCAATGAGATGGATCAGACTGAATACCTGAAAAC
>JALQPE010001549.1:0-14848 GCA_030407315.1 Asparagopsis taxiformis | reverse complement strand
TCTGATACTTTTCTGTATGTTCCTGTATTTCTTCATGTCGTCTTCTGTGAGTTCTATACTCCATGATTCATAGTTTTCCTTGAGTCTGTCTGGTTTTGTGGTTTTGCTGACGAACCCTATTCCTCGATGGAGTGCTGTTTTGAGTATGACTTGCCCTGGTGTCCTGCCGTGTTTGTTGGCCAAGTCAATGAACAGATCATCCTTTAACACATTGTACTGGTCTTCAACTTGGTTGGCCTTGGCCATGGGTGTGTATGCTATGACATGTATTCCTTTTTTCTTGGCGAATGTGACCAGTACTTCCTGCTGTAGGTATGGATGGCACTCTATCTGTAGGACTTCTGGTGGTATGGTGCACACTGCCAGCAGTTCCATGATCATCTGTGCGTTGAAGTTGGAGATGCCGATGTGCTTGGCATACCCTTTCCGGATGCATGTCTCCATGTCTGCCCAGAACTCCTTCAGTGGTCGATGCATCCACTATTTGCCATCCTCACTCATGTCCGTGATCGACTAGTGCATGTAATACAAGTCCACATAGTCCAGGTCCATCAGTCTGAGGGCCCTATTTGAGTTATAGTACAGGATCCAACCCTCTATGGTTGAATGTTTTGGTGGCAATGAACAGGTCTTCCCTCTTAACCCTGCCCTCACTGATGACTGTCTTGATGGCCTTCCCTAATGGTACCTCGTTGTTATAGTACCGAGCAGTGTCGATATGTCTGCAGAATCCGATCTCCAACCCTTTCCTCAGTAACTGGGTCAACAGTTCTGGGTCCTTGATCTTGTCAGTGCCCATGGCCATCATCGGCATCACCTGCTTGTTGTTCAGGATGACCTCAAGGGGTCCCTTCTTCTTCACTTACCCGTCCTCAGCCATATTTATAGTGAAACTTCCCGAATAACTTATATCGGATTTAAATTAATCACGTTCAATATTGCTCAGAATATTCCAGTTTAATGATATTTCTGGTCGACTATTCAAGTGTAAAGAGTGCCCTTCTTATATATACTTAGAATATTACTGATTGAGAAATGAGCAGGAATGTGGTCATGACTGGGGGCAACACCGAGGTTGGGTACCAGACAGCCCTAGCCCTATACAAGGAGGGACACCATATCATTTTTGGGAGCAGGAATGCCGAGCATAGTGAGAAGACTGTTCAGAAGATTCGGGAAGAAGGAGGGAAGGAAACTTCTTCCATCAAAGCCTACTCCCTCAATCTAGCCGAAAAGGCATCCATCGAGGAGTTCGTCATCAATGTCAAGGGAGAATTCCCCGATCACGTCGATCTGCTGGTCAATAACTCAGGGGGCATCTTCAAGGAGAGGACACTCAGTCAAGAAGGGGTCGATATGACCATGACCATCAACCACTTCGGGCACTTCTACCTCACTTATCTCCTGTTTGACCTCATCAAGCAGTCCAAGGAAGCCCGCATTATCAATGTCTCATCGGCAGCATATGCCAACCTGAACAAAAAGGACAACTTTTACGAAGATATATATTTGACCAACAGGTACGACTATCTCCATCAGTACTCCTTATCCAAACTAGCCAATGTGCACTTCACCCAATCTCTGGCCGGAAAACTGAAATAGCATTCAAATGTAAAAGTGGTCGCCCTGCATCCCACAGTTCACCAAACTCACTTCTTCGATACTTTCCTGCTTTAATTGGCGAAACTGGTTCACATCAACTGGATGAAAGATCAGAGTTCGGATGGCGAGGAGTCAACCAGCATTTATACTACCCATATTCCCTTTGAAAAGTTGAAAAGCGGAGAGTTCTACCAAGACAATGAACTCACAGACATGGATCCCAAGGGACGGGATCAGAGGGAAATGAACAGACTGTGGACCATCAGTGAGGAACTCTACGGCATCAAGTTCAAAATATGATTACTGAACTTCCTATTTACAAAATTCTGATGTTATTTAAATTTAATTCTACTGATATCCACGTTCATGCTGAAATGATTGGAAAATACACTTAATTTCAAAACATCTTCCAGTGCCTGCCGAAGAAGAATTCAAGGAACACATCGCTCTCTAGGAATGATACGTGGTTCTTTCGCCTTAAAATCCATTCTCCGAAATTCTGTTTGTGATCGAACCATACAGTCAATCTGTGAAGCACAGCTATTCGTTTTTCCATGTTGGCCTGCATTTTCTCAATGAACTATGACTGCCCTCCGTACTCCAGTATTGATGAGTAGGGTGGAACATAGTCATCTGAGTCGCATCCAACGAGTATTACATGCTTAAACCATTCTAAGGATCGAGCTGAGGATAGTTTGTAGAGGAGGGAGTCCTCGATAACCATGGAGTTATCATCCTGGAAGTGCAGTTGCTTCATATTTTTGATGCCATTGACTCTATTCATGCAGCAGAGGCCGGTTTGAACCAGGCAATGGTTGACTTCTGTGACTCCCAAGTGAGGAGTAGCGAAGGTTATCAGGAGGTTGAACTTGGATTTGTACTCTTCGAGCATCGATATGCATGTCCGGATGATGATCCCGCCTAATGAGAATCCAACAAAGTTGATCCTCTTGATAGATACTCGATGGGCTAGGTACTCCTCAATCTCCTTGGCTGTGATGATAGCGAGTTCTTCGATATCTGATTCCATGTGATGCTCTATTCCCTTGATGACCAAGAAGTTGGAGTTGAAGAACTGAGACAGGTGTGCCTTCATTTTGGCCATATCGAACTCACTGCCCTTATACCCATGCACAAACACTGTCAGCACTTCATTGTTGGCCAGACTGAGGTGCTGGATGGACTTCTTGTCTTTATGGGTGGTTTTCCTGGATGCCAGTATCATGGGGTGTCTTATCTTATCTTCGAAGTAGTACTTGGACACTTTCAGGAACTCTGCCCTCTTGGCCTTGTGGTTGTCTAGTAATTCTGTCCACCTTTTGCCTATGCTGTTGCTTTCTAGTACTTCGAAGCTGTCTGCCCACTGTTTGGTGGTGAGTTCCATGGCCTGTGCTGCATTTTTGGTGACTACTCCTGGTCTCATCCTGGCTACCAGTTCTACGCACTGTTCCCAGACTGCTCTGATGTTGTTGCCGACCATCCCTGCCTCTTCATAGAGGACCACCATCAACTCATCGACACTCTCCACCTTGTACTTCCTTAATAAACTGACTGTGTTGATGTTGTCCTGTGGTTGGTCACTCAGGATGTAGTCCAGTGAGGATGGCACTGGCAGTTTGTTGATGTTGTTCCTGTCAGATTGAGGCAGTGACTGGCTGTCCTGAGCATACATGGCCATTATGGTTATCAGTTTATGGCACAGGGTCTTCATCCGATTGTACTCAGCCACTGCACTCACCACCAGCAACACATAGACCTCCTTAGTTGTCTTGCAGTTGAAGGTCGATGGGCACATGTCACTGTGACCCTTCGATGCCTTTATCTCTCTCGTACTCCCCAGTTTGTCCTCTTGGGTGGAGCTGCCCATGCTCTGGAACTCCAGGAACTGATAGTCATGCAATCGTAACTTAGTGTACAGTTTCACAGATTAGACAAATATCTGAAGGGTGGAGTAATACTCAGATTTAGGGAAGAACACAGTCTGGAAACAAGAGTGAATAGTCTGCTACTATTTAACAGACACATTGATGTACAGTTTCTGAGAACCCACAACAGTCTATGCCTTGTTGGTCTTATGGGTGCCCTTATCCTTGTCTTCTTCTTCTTCTTCCTTCTTGATTAGGTCTATCTCGAGGTAGGTGGTATTTTCTTAGGACTAATATTAAATTCGAAACAGGCAGCCTTCGATGATGCTGAAAGACTGGTCGTTGTAGTCTACCTTGAACCTGAATTATGCTCTCCTTACTGCTCGGACAGGTGGTAGGAGGAGCGTTTCTCCTTGTCCTTGGTTCCCATGATTTAACTGCGGCTGCCACTTACGGGAAACACTGCTCCCAGAATAGTTCGGTTGTTCTGGTCCACCTGCACTAGGCGAGATCGGATCTGGTACAGTCCTTGATGGTGGAAGCCGATCGAGTGAAAGACCTTAGGCTGCAGATAGAACTCTCGCACCGAACGCAACTTCATAGAGGCTGCAAATTAATTATACTTCTCGTTATTCAAATAAAGATAAGCTTAATAGGGACTCACTTAACGGAGGGAACACCCAGATATTGAATAAGATGGGTAGCCATCTTCAGGTAATGGTGACTACATATTGAATAAATATGACCTCTAAAGTTGAGATTATAAGATATTTATTGATGGAGGCCGACATAGCCCAGAAGCAGAACTACCTGTTCCAGGAGATCATCGAGAAAGGGTACGACCCTAATGACTTCCAAGAGTTCTTCAGTACCAAGAGCGATACTGCTGATGACCTGTCATCATGGCAGTTCTCTGACCTCAAGAAGACAGTCGCATAGTATCAACGCATCCAGGATGCCAAGAAGTCCCCCTAAAAACGGAATGAAGACGATCCGATGTTCCGTCCTACTGAACTCAACCTGACAACCAAGCAGATAGCTGATGAAACATGGACTGTCAAATGTGTACAAGGATTGCCAGGAAGACTGTCTAGTTTCCCATAGATACCGATACTGATGAAGAAGTTCGAGAAGAAGGAAGGAGGCATATTCGAGAAGTCATATGCTAGCTACAACATAGAGACTCCCTGTCTAGGTGCCAATGTGGATAGGAGGTACTCAGATTTTGAATGGTTGAGGGAAGTCCTCCAGATGCTGCATCCTGGGTTGCCCATCCCTCCTCTGCCCAAGAAGACCCATACTCGGAAGTTCGACGACAAGCACCTTCGAAAGAGGATGATGCTCCTTGAAATGGAAATGAACAAAATGGTCACAATCGAAGATATCAAAAACGATAAGGTGTTCGAGGCCTTCCTCACGCTCAAGGGAGCCGAGTTCGAGAAGTTTAAGCAGCAATACAAGAAACTGGAGACACTCTCAGTCAGCAAGGTCACCAAACAGGCAGGAGAAGTCAAACTGACACTAGACACAGAAATCATTACATCAATCCAGAAAACACACAAGCACCTAGTCTCAGCACAGCCTGAAGTCAAAAGGTACCATATCAATAATTCAGGATCTACAAGGGATTCAAAGCAGTAGCAACCAGTTTCGAGATCGCATCAACGAACCTGAAGGAACTGTCTTCGATATGCAAGGACTCAATGCCAAGGAGGCTAACCTATGCAAAGAATCCTAATTTACTTTCCTTCCTAACAACATGTTCAGCATTCTTGAGTTCACTACTGCCAAATATGCGTACAAGATCCATATAATTCAGAGAACTCTTGACTGAGCAGGCCAGGAGCTGCCGGAAGGAGATATACCAGGTGGTTAAGTATGAAAGTTTTACAATGCTGAATTACATTGAGTCACTCGAGAAACTTGCATCCCTAGCTCAGGACTACAACAACACTAAGTTGTCATTGCAAAGGAAGATGGATAAACTGTATGAGTTGGACACTAGCAAATGGGGCCTTCCCGAAAAACTCACCAGCAAGCCACCCAGGGACGATGCATACCTGGTCATGCTTCCCAAAGAGAGGGCAGAGTTGGCCAAAATCAAAGACAAATATGCGCTATTCAATGCCGAAATCTACGAAGATATGATCAGGCACCATACACACGTCAACTAGCATATTGCCAAGTCACTTGATACCTTCTGCAAAATACACATCGATATTGCTAAAGAACAAACAGCCTTATGGAACAACTTCATGATAAAAACAAAGGAATACGGCAAAGGAGGGGGAGAACAGTTCACAGAACTCATAGGGCAGTGATCAGAACAGATAAAAGAACAGGAATCGGACTCAATATTGATATTCACCAGAATAAATATTAATCACTTAAATACCAAATAAACTGAATAGATGTCACCAATAAGAGCTTTTAAACCTATGTTGAAATTCGAAAAAAGAGAGACTGGCAAAAATGGTAACGGAAAACGGTAGCCAAGGGACTACTCAGTCACCTGAGCTATCTAGAGCAATATCTCGAAGAATCAGCACTTTCAGTTTCGAAATAATTCCGGAGAAAAATTCCGATGAGGAGGGAATAAGTCTAAAAGTGAATGTTTTGGGTGATCTGCATGGGAATACTGTTTAAATATGGGGAGGGGCATTGCCCGCATCTGAGCTTGGTGATATGGAAAATGTTTATATGACGTTTATGTCTTTTTTCTGTGTAAACTTTTATATATTGAGTAACCAGGTTGATGATTGAGCAGGAGGAGTGGAAATGGGTGGATTGCCCGATGGTCATTCAGAAAACAACAGTCTGTCCGGACAAGACAGAGAGTGTGAGCTTTGAGTCGTTGAAACCAGTTGTGTTCTTTGAGGATGAGGATCATCCTGAGAATGAGTTGTCAGTCAACATTAAGATGGAGCGATAGTTCATCTATGAAGAATAGAATGGGTTCGTCTGGCATAAGAACTGCATCATTCCCTAAATTCAAGTCAGTGTGGATGAAGGGCAGTTCCAGGTTGCCAAGGCCAATCCAAACCTCGGAAGAATATCGTGTTAACTAACTGCAGCATTCACTGTCCGCAAGAGCGACTACTATCTGCATCGGGTACCCTTAGAAGGAGAGGCCATCAAACCCATGAAGGGACCAGTGCAACGGTTCAGCAATTTGAAATTCACCGAGACCTCCTTCCCTAGGCAGGTAACTCCTCAAATTAACTCAGAAAAGCAAGTTCAGCCTCATCGTATGGATCTACTGTGAAAATCAAGAAGGAGACAGGAACACACTCAAAACACTCATGTCATCACACATCTACGTCGACTCAAGGAAGGAAGCCAGGAAGAAGCCATCTAGCAAACCCAATTTGGCTGAAAAAATAGACCTTGAAAGGTTCAGATAACCACTAACCATGAGAATCAACAACAAAAAACAGAATGTTGAAAACTCATTTGCGGGATTTACAGCCTTCTATGGTGCTGCCAATATTCGCAACAAGATAAAGCACCCATTTTACCTGGCCTATCACTTCAGCAACCTGTTTAACCTCTACTACAACCAAGTGGAGAACAATGATGCTTTTGAAGCATTGAGGAACGTATCAAGAGAGCATAAACATTCAGCCAAAATACTGATGATAGCCGCCAAAACCGAATCGTTTAATCGAAAGAAGCTAATTTCTCTCTTCGATAACTGGAGATTCAACTTTGTAACCGTTACTTTGGAAGAAGACAATGCATATGCAGAAGATAAATGGGTGCATATTCCTTTCGAAAGTCTGATTCCTCTCTATAAGGCATACCTCAACGAGTAGCACTTCTAACCTAAAATCCTGAAATAGCCACCAAAATAGGAGAACAAGGCCAAGAAAAGAGAGAGTCCAATTGAATTCGAACTCCACCAATAAATCATTCTGCAGTCCGGATCACGCAAGAGAGTGAAGTTAGAGAACACTTCTATATCAGAGAACTCTCTAGTTGTAGGGAAATGATTACTGAGCTAAATTTAAATAAAAATAATCTGTCAAGTTTAATCTATTTAAGGCCAATAATTAGAAAGAGTTATTAAGATGGACAGGCCTTCAGATGTGACAGTGAAGGAGATAGAGGAGAGTACTGTGCGTGTTCCTTTCTTCTCTTGGCTGATTGAGACCATTGGCCATGACTATACTGCCTGCATCCTGATATTCTTTGGGTCTGCTGGGTGGACTCTCGGGTTCATCTATCCAAATGAGAACAACTTCAGTTTTTCTGAGACTGTGCTGATTCGAGGGGTGGCTGCTCTGGGGATGAGTTACTTCATTGCCAAATATTTCAGGTTGCCCCTTGACTTCAAGACTCCTGAGCTGAACCGTATTATGATCCTGCGTACTGGGATAATGGTGTTGCATGGATCTTCCTTCGCTTTCGTGCAGTACTACCTGCCTCAGCCTCTAATCCATACTATTTCATGTGCTGGCCCTCTGTTTATCTTCCTTCTGGATTATCTCTGTTTCAACGTGTCGATCAATAGGAAGCAGTTCCTGGGGATAGTCGTGGGTGTGGTGGGCCTGGTGATGACGATTAATGGCAATCTGATCATGTCGATGGTGGACCCTTCCTTTAAGGTGACATCTGAGTTTGAGAACTACAAGACTGACAGTTTTGGTGTGATGCTGGTGACCAGCGTGTACCTGATAGTCGTCCTGTGCATTTGGGGCTATGCTGCCTGTTTCACCAAAACTCTGCCTGTCAATGCCATCCAGATCAACTTCCACCTCGGCATTGGACTGATTTTATTTGCTGCTCTGACATACCCATTTGCAGCATCGAATCCAGTGCCCATCAATGCCTACCTCTGGGGGTACCTGTACTCCGGAATGGTCATCGGCATCGGACAAATTGCCTATATAGGCGGGCTGTCAATCTGCAAGAACTCAGGACTGGTCACCATCGTCTCCTTCAATGCTGTCATCATCAGCTACATCCTGAGCATATTCAGGTACGGGGAAACCATCAACATGATATGCCTGATAGGAGGGGGCCTCATCATAGGAGGAGTAGTCCAGGTAGTCTTCAACAAAAAAACACAAACAACCAAGGACAACCCAGAAGAAATCAAAGAGAAATAGCAGTCATGAGTGATCATATGAAAATATTCATCACAGTAATTAGTCAGTGCATCTTAGTACATGTATGGCGAAGCTACTCCTGACCTTGGAAGTACTCACTGATAATGGTCTCCAGGTTGTCAATGGCATCGTTGATGGAGAACTCAGTCTTGTTCTCAAGCACCTACTCGAGCACCATGTTCAGACTCTGCTTAGTACTGAGGTAAGTGCTGGACTTCCCCTGCTCATCAGGCACCTCATTGAGCAGTTTCATCAGTATCAGTGCCATGCTCCATACAAAATCCTCAACACTCTCTTCCTTCGATGCCCTCTGCTCTGTTGAGTTGTTGGCCTCCCGTATTGATATCATGTTCATATGGTTCGAACTGTAATTGAACACCAGTAACTCTTCAGGCTTGACTTCACTGAACAGTCCTCTTTCCATTTTCTTGCAGAAGTACTCGATTATTTTCTGGAATAGCTGTATTTTATCGTGGTTGCTGATGTATGCCTCCTCGCTGATGAGTTCCCTTGGTTAATTGGAATGTACGTGAAATTGAAGCTCTTCATTGGTTTGCTGGGTGTGCTGCTGCTGGCCCTCTGCCATCTTCGATCATCCTTCATCAGATACTGTGAGTTCTAGCTTGTCCTTCCATTGATCCTGGACTCTGATGCCTGTGCCTTCTCCTGTTTGATTATGCTGAGTTCCAGTGAATATATTCTGTTGTTTTTCTCCTTTATTTCGTGCTCTGAGTCGCATAGATCCTTGGTCAGTCTCCTGATTTCCTCATTCATCTTCTTTTTGATGGATCTCTCGTACTATAGTTAATGCACCAGCTTTTCGATGAGTATTTCTAGTTCTTGTTGGACACCTTCCTCAAAATTGGCACCCATTGGTTCGTACTGTTTGTACTCCTGTGAGTTGAGTCTGCTCCTGCTTCTGCTCTGCTGTGTTCTTTGTGAGTGTTTGATCCTGGAATCGTTGGCTTCTATTTCCTTTTCGAGCGTGGCTATTTTGCGTTCGTAGTCTTTGTTCTTTTTTTCTGTTTGGAAGTATCGTTCTTTGAGTTCTAGGTGTTCTTCGGTGAGTAGGGCTATTTCTAGGTTGAGTTCGTCTATCTTCCTGTCTTTGACTTTGACATCGGCTTTGACTTTGCTTTGGTAGTCGCTGAGATCTCCTCTGTACTATCTGAGGAGTCCTTCTATTTCTCCGAAATCGGTGGTGAGTTCGCTGAACTCGTCTATGAAGACTGTTTGGCTGATTTTGGTTTATCTTTCGTTGAAGTATTCTTCTAGTTTGTCAGTGAGTCTGCGGTTGTCGTTGACCAGATCGTCGCAGAACCTTTCGAGTTCGTCGACCTTGAGTTTGAGCAGTATTTCCCTCCTGGATACATTCTGGTTGTTACCCATAAGTACGGTGTCGATCTGCTCGAAGATTTCCGATTTGGAAGAGTTGCTGTCCTGTCCTCCTGAGCCCTACTCTCCTCAGACTTACGGGGCTTCTGATGGTAGTCCGGTTATGCACGGGTAAAGATGTCCCCATCATTGGGTTCCTGCTTAGCCGTCTCCGAAGGGAGGCCCTTCTCACTCCTGCTCATTACTCCACCTTAGAATTATGAATTATATGTTGGTCATATTCCATCCAATAAATATTTGGAACAATCAACGAGGTCAAGAAAATCAAAATAGGAACGAAGAGGGTCACTCAGCAAAGAGAGGGAACAAGGACTTCAGTTGCTTACGATTCCAAAATGAACCGAAATGCACATAGGATCGACGCACCGAGAAGCCATCCAGGAACTTAGATAGAAACCTCATATCGAGCACCTGCTGCTTCTTAAACTCACCATGCTTACGGTACTACTCATGATCAGCAGACAGTTAAATATCGAAGGCTCGATGGTAGTTCCCCTATTCAATTAGGGAAGATGCGAAGTCAGGAATGAAACTAAGCTCTACTTTAGAATATTCTCACCCATTGTCAGTTTAAGCATATTACGGCAGTCTATTTTCCTGAAACTTCGAATAGTGTGAAGGTAGTTCTAGGCTGCGATAGCATTGATCATACAGATATCGATCTATGAGATCAAAGGCATATCCATCAACTGAAGCACTTCCAATGAGAAGAACGAGTTTTATTCTTTGTTTAGGATTTAGATACTGAGAATGAGACATTTCAAGCAAGGAAAGTGAATGGGAATAATGGCTGAAAAGATACTGGATGACTGAGCTGTGTTAGGAGAATCTTACTAACCGAAAGCTTATTAATATAGGCAGTTTCCACTGGCTCTAGGGCAGCTTTAGCTATTGAGGACTTGAATTTATTGAGATGCCAATGATTCTGGTTTTTTAGATACTCTAAGCAGGTCGAGTTAAGAGCAAACTTACGAACTGAAGGGTCAGTATTCTTAAACTTGACCATGAGCTCCGATTCCTCTGCTTCCATAAATATCAGATAAAAACTATATTTAATTCTGCCTTCCTTTCAATCGTCATTCGAATGATCATTCTCAATAGACAGGAATTCTTAGATTTCTACAGTTATCAGCGATGATGTTTCTGTGAACTAAGTTCCTTCATTGAACTGAAGTAGAACTGACTGAACTCGAAAACACAGTCGAACAATAAGGAAATTATTGAGAATCTATCGAGTCAGCATTATTGTGGTTGATTCAGCCGCTTTTCAATATTGTAAGATGACGAAATTTAGTTAGACCAAAAGGCACCATAAATATTCTTGTATTTTAAATATATCGATATTGCGATGTAGGTTGAAAAGAAGGGGAAGAATTAAAACCAAGCAACTAAAGCAGTACTGCTCTAATAAAGGGATGCTGGAACCAATCCATAAATGTAAGTCAGTTCGGAGCATTTACAAAATACAAAGCATACTTTCAGGAATGCTGTCACTACCCATTCACAAACATATAATAGCTTGAATTGAACAGCATAGCATATAACCCGAATACTAAACACATTGATTTTAAAGTTTTTAGAGAAAAAGAAAGCATAACAGGGCAAGCTTTGGTTTTAAATGTTATAATAAAATAGCTTCTCTTTCGAATTAATATTTTAAATGTTGAAGGAGAAAGCTGGTCGAAATTTACTTCCTTCTGCAGTTGGAAGGTTTGGAGAGGTCTACTCCATCGTTGTTGATGAAAAGAGCTATGCAATTAAAAGTCAACAGTTAAATCAGAATCGTTAGTAAGAGAGAACATACAGAACTTACGAAATACTGAAGGAGTATTGCTTTGCAAAGCTATTTTCAGCTCTTGAAATAGGACCAAAAATCTAGCTATTGCTGAATTTTGACCTTATTTTCTACTAAGAGTCTGCCATTTTTTGTATGTAACAGTGTCAACATCCATATCTGAAAGCTGAAGAAGAAGTCAATTCGCTTGAAGAGTTTTAAAGTAGTCTTTATTTACCATGCATTCGCTGTTGATTGTTCATAGTGACATTAAAACATGTAATGTGATGATCAGTCTTCACTTCACAAACCTGTCTTTATTGATTTTGGTGTGACTGAATCAATTCAAGAAGAAGCTGGGGTTAAGTCTTTCACGCATTTTTCATGGATCATTGGGATATCAAGTGAATAAATGTCTGAGCTTCTCGTTACTGGAAAAGGATTCGTTGATCTTTACCAGAATGATGTGCATGGGCTGCAGACAACAGTAAAGGAATTAAGACAACAATTGCAACAAAATAAAATCTAGTTAGCCAATACTGGTTTTACTTCACTGACTAAAAGAGCAGAAAAGTTAATTTTTCGAAGATTGCGAGCTATTCAATAAAATATTATTTGTTCTTTAATAAACCAGATGAGATTTCTATCAATCAGCTCTTTAAAGGAGACAATAACTTCTAACTTAAACATTTTTATTCCTGTTGGAAATCTAGCCAACTGCAAAAGCTCAATTCCTTTATCTCGTATGCAATACCAAACAAGAGCATGACGGAGGGCAATGCCGAATTGTATTGTAGAATTCGAAAGCAGTATCGATCCAAACATCGAAAGATAAAGGATTGTAACTTGCAGGAGAAGGCTAATTCATGGATAAGTCACCATATTTTGCATAGTTCAGAGATAAATTTTAGGAGCTATAATTATAGAGCAAAATAGTAAGAATCACTTTCTTAATTGTAACGAACAAGCTCATAATTTAACAGAACACTCAGAAAAAAAAGACAAAAGACTAGCAGTTCGGTTTTATTTGAAGTATATGAATTAATAAGTGTGCTATCGAATCAGTGAGAAAATCAAAGCAACGAAATTGCTAATTTAAACAGTAGATTATTTCACTAAATCTAATCTAATGAGTAAAAATGCTGGTAATATACTAACCAAGATACCTGACCTTATCATTATTTCCAAAATAGCTACGCAAATTGAGAATAAATAAATAGAGAATTAATGGAGTGAGTAAAAATAGGAGATATTAGAAGACGTTGCGAATATTCAGCTTGGTATAGCTTTCAATTGCTCTGAATACCGAAGAGTTCTTCTTCAAATCATTGAAAATACCAAAAACTAGACTAAGGTAATCATACTAAGTATATAATATATGCTGACTTAATTTCCTTTCTCCAATGAAGTAACAAGATACGATACTTTTTCTCCTGTGCTTAATATTTTAAAGAAGAATCTTGTTAAACTCGATGAATCTCATCATCAGTTTAACGAATTTATTATCTTGACTTCTCTCGTATCGAGCTTACTTTAAAGTCGAGACATGAATTCAGAAATACGATTTGGCAATATCCCTTAGGAATCTAAATTTGCTACAGTTCGATGCTTTCTATTCGATTATTTGCTGAGATACTAAAACTATTCGCTTTCGTCGATAGATTTTTCCGGAAGATTTTCAGCATTTTCTTGAAGTGCAAGCTTCCAATCTTTTTCGTATCGAAAGATATATTCTTTTTTGGAATATAAGACTGCAGAGCCATCTAATGGGCACTGGTGCATTATGCTAGAAGAATAAATGGTTCGAAGGAATGCTGAGCATTTTTCTTCCTTAATTGATCATGAGTAATCTTATATCGAACATTTCGCCTTTGTTTTAGGCTCACAATGTCTCAGAAATAACTTCCAAAAAGCAAGATTTTATTTCGATAGGTGGACTTCAAATAATAAAAACAATGGTAAGGCTTTGTCTCTCCAATATAATTGCTATGTAAGACAGAGAACGGATCGAAATCCTAAAATAATAGCGTTTAATAGCTTTGGCTGAAATTTATGTTCATGATCTATTTAAAAACAAGCGATACAAGCTAGTAAGTTGTGATAAGGAGCCGCTTTCCAGGCTATTTAATAAATCGTATCTGTTTTAATGAAGGGAAGCAGAAGTGAATATTTACAAAATTTGCTCAAAGACATCTTAAAGTACCTGTCAACAACCAATATTCCCCGTTTATTCTATCTGTATCTACTTTCATTCAAGCTTAAATACGAGTAAAATATTGCAGGATCAAAATAATGTCTTCAGGAGGCATTTAGCCTGATATAACTATTGAATGACTCTTCTTTAGCATCTTTTTGGGGTGAAAAGTTCTTCAACATCTTTAATGAAAGCGATTATTTCCAAGATGATGAGTACCTCTTTGGGAAAATTAGCTCTTTCTTAAAACAATATCAGGGTAATCTGCTAATTTCTGGCACACATACAGAAAAAAAAAACTTAGTTTCTTATGAAAACTTTGCAGTACGAAGAACTTTATAAATTCTTTTTATCAATGGCAAAGGAGATTAAGTATTAAGCTGCGGGAGCAAATTACTGTAAGATTATCTCGTATGCGGTACAAATTCTCTCAAAGCCAGTAAAACTATCATTACTTCAAATATTTCTCAGAAATAAACAAGATTTAGATTGCAGAGCTCCTGAATTTGCTCGGTTATCATGGAAATGCTTGGTTGGTCCTATCATCAGCTATCAACAAATGAAGTTTTATCAATAATGTATCGAATAATCCTTCATCTTGATCGAATACGCTATGCTAAGTATATACAATCAAGGTCGGAATTGTTATGATATTTTCAACTAAAATAATTCAAGATCTTGGGCAACCAAGGAAGCGTCGGTGTATTCGAAAAGCGTTTCAATTATAGATAAGTATTGGCTAAGGTATCAAACAAAAAAATATGAAATAAAAAATGAGAAACCTGCTCAATTCTTAGCAAAATTGATTATTTCATTTCTATTCTATAAATCTAGTTTTCAGGGCATTGCCACTCTTTCCCTCAAGCTGGCTTCTTTAATATTATTAAAAATAGCAAATTAATATGAA
>JALQPE010001548.1:0-25680 GCA_030407315.1 Asparagopsis taxiformis | reverse complement strand
CCCGAGCATATTCATCTGTGATTATATGATTTTTCTATGATGTGTGAGTTCCTAGTGTTATATATATATATCTATTAATTCTCTGTTATTTGATTGATGTCCTAATTTAAAGTGTGTCAGTTTTCCAACGGTCTGATTGAGGCTTACTTTGTTGATGGTTCGAAGATGTACTGGCAGGGTAACAGTGTCACTTACTTCTCACATAAGGGAACCAGGAATAAAGTTAGTATGGAGGACTTAATAAACAGTGACAATCCATTAAGGAACAAACTGTCAGAAGTAATAGATAAGTGCAACCACTTCAACGACGATCTATGGATCAACGATATGAGGAAGAATAGCAAAGAGAATGAAAAGAGGAAGAGGAAGAGGAAGAAATAAATAGAGAGTACAAGAAGTACAAAATAGGAGAGTTTGTATGGAATACAGAGGGGGACAACAATGTTAAGGAGGTACATAACGGCTATGAGTTAATCAGTGAAGACAGGAACGCCACAGTCACACTGCTCAAGGATATGTACATCATACAGGTAGAATACATGCAAATACAACCAGGAAAGAAAGTAAACAAGCACAACCTTACTAAGGATTTACTAGAGAAGTACAACTACAGTTACACTGAGTTCCCAGAACATAAACCAGAGATATCCTATGAGTATCGAAAAGTGCACAAGACATTCTGTGTATTCAACTTACCTCAAAGGTGGTACATCCCCATGCACATCATCTGGCAACACATACTCAAGAACAAAATAGCCAAGGAGGAGTTCTGCTACATCGACCTAGAGGACCAGAAAGACCACCTGGAGAAGATATACAGGTGCAAAATGCCTCAACTACTAGATATGGGTAACGAATCCAGCATCAAGAAAGTCACCCTATCTGACAAGAACATTCCTATCTTTGGGAAACCCAATCATATGGAACAGTGCCAATGGATCTATGTTGAAAACACTAAGTCTAATAGTAGTGTAGTCAGTTGGTTTCGGTAAATGCCGATGATGTTTGATGGTGTAGGGTTCTGGTTCATCGATGGGAGCATGCTGGGGTACAGAAAGTACAATAAGGAAGGATTCGATAAAAAGTGTCACGTCAATGGAATTCCAATGACAATCAGAATTGAACATGAGCCAGAAAGGAACATTCTGACAGTATTAAAGTATCCAAAACTGGAAATCTAATCTACGATATCTGTTTTAAGAGATTGGCCGTCTTCAATAGATCAAAGAAATAGAGTTTGCTTAAAGTGGAGTGCTCGGACACAAGGTGGTAGTACTGCATCAAAGGATAGATATCTTCCTCTTCGTTGACAAACAATTGACTTGCATCCTATTTAATTTTAAGTTATCCTTGATGCATGCTCTTGAAATCTGTCTTCTTAGGAACATTTTTGAACTGAAGCCTCCAAACCTGAATCCTTATTGGAGAGTGCCTTCAGTGCTCAAACCTTACGAATACTGCTCTGCTGCTCGAATCAATTACTGCCCCATTCACAGATTTATATATCATATTAGTAGATTCAACATGCAAATCAAACCCTGCTTTTACTTTATGAGGAGAGAACCCATTAACTTCTTTCTGTGGAAAAGGGAAGTCTGGGAGTACCAAGTTGCTTTTCTTTTTATATTTATTTCCCTTAGATTTCTGTTATTATCATGTTCCTAACAAGATAAAATGATAGGGAAGTGTGAAACTTCACTAAAGATAGGACCGTCGATAAGTAAGTGCACTGCTTTCTTTTTTCCGAAAAAGAGATGGCAATCGCCAAGTTTAATGCCTTTTTGAACCTTCTTTAAATTTTAAATAACAGCTTTGGGTTTTTGTAGCGCCTAATAACTGCGATATAGTTCATGATAATACTTTGTAAAAAATTGTAAATCATAGGGTTGTTGAAGCGAAGCAGGCCGTAATCGAAAGGTCTGATGAAAAGGAAAAGGCGTCTATATGTTCTCTATTGAAGAACCCAATCACGTATATCACTAGGTCTTTGGTCCTACACCTCCTAAACACGCCAGCAATAAGTCCAACGACTTGGCTTCACAGAAGTAACTGCATCATTAAGGGAAGTACTCAAAGAAGTCAGTGTTGTGACGGTCACCCCAAATGAGCATCTTACCCAACGTAGACAGGCGTTCAGGGAAAGTCTCAGGATTCGGGTTGCTGCGGCTCAGGCTTATCTTCATATATGCATCTCTATGTCAGCAGCAAAGGTACTCCAACTCACCCAAAGTGTACTCATTGGCCTTCATCCTTCTCTGAATTCTCAAATCTCAGATATAAATAGACACGAATATTTAGGCAGGGCTGAGATCGATTATTTACGATTAAGAGATAGCTGAAGGGTTAGTTTATCATTCACTCAATAAAATATTAAAATATTATCAAACAAGTATTACGTAAATTCAGGGAAAATGGAACACAGTTGCTCAGTTCATGGAAACAACCGCATTGTTGGTCTATGTGTTGACCTCAAATGCAAGTAAAGAAGAGTTGGTTGCAAGGAATGCTTTTGGGAGCATCACAATGGACACCATATCGTCAAGGAAGGCGATTGCGGCAAAGGAGGAATAATTGACAACTTATCAGTGAACTGCGGAGTTGTCCATACTCCTTAAGCTATACAAACTATAAATAAGCTGAATCAAACTCTTAAGATGCTCAAGAACCAGAAATAAAAACTCTTTAATAAAATCGAACTGCTACAACGGACTATTGAAGAAAATATTGAAGTGTCTATTCAGGCTATCATCGATACATTCAACAAGGACACTGTTCAAGACAAAATATCTGAAATTCTCAATAAAGAAACTACAGAGTAATATCAGAACATGTTCGTGAAAACTATTGATCGATTAGGGAAGTCACACATTAAAGATGCGCGAAAACTAAGCGAATACAGCTAATTGCTGCAATGGAAAATGTCAGAAGTGTTCTAAAATAGTGGAACTATATCTAATACCATCCAAATGTGCAGAAATCTATAGAACTTAGATGCACTCACTGAGTTTAAAGGAGTTAAGTTTAACAGACAACTAATCAGAAAGATCGAAGGCTTAGATAAACTGGTGAAGCTATAGAAATTGCAGTTATACAACAATAAGATCACAAAGATCGAGAACTTGGATGCACTCACTGAGTTAAAGGAGTTCTAATTAAATGACAACCAAATCAGAAAGATCGAAGGCTTAGATAAACTGGTGAAGCTATAGAAGTTATGGTTACACAACAATAAGATCACAACGATCGAAGGCTTAGATAAACTGGTGAAGCTATAGAAATTGCATTTATACAACAATAAGATCACAACGATCGAGAACTTGGATGCACTCACTGAGTTAAAGGAGTTAAGTTTAAGAGACAACTAAATCAGAAAGATCGAAGGCTTAGATAAACTGGTGAAGCTCTAGAAATTATGGCTCTACAATAATAAAGTCACAAGGATTGAAGGCGTAGCTTCCTTAGTCAGTTTAGTGTTTCTAAGTTTATTCAAAAATCCTTTATCTCCCACTCCTCTTATCAGTTTTCCTGCGTCTCTTACAAAGCTTGCGATCGGTACTTTATATTTTTATTTAGACTCGAAGTTCATTCTGGATAATCCTCAGATAGTCAACGAGCTAAAACTTCGGAATATCAAAGTTGTATCTAAATGATTTGATTCCTCTTTTATTTCCTCACTTATTTCCCTTTTTCTTTCTCCTATCTCTCCCATTCAATAAATGCTAATTAAATATTTCATATTGAATTCATAATGATGATGTTTGAGTAAAGCATCAGCAGTTCATTATTGAATGAAGCAACTGAGAGTGCCAGGTTGCTTTCTTTTTCTATATTTATTTCCCTTGATTTCTAATTATCATCATGTTCTTAAGCAAAACATGCACCGAGTATAATCAAATACGGAAGCTCAGCCGTATAGTCACAACTCTTTTTTAATGAAGAAAGACGTTAGCTTCTCGACTATGTCATCGGAAGAGATTAAAATATATGAAATTCATGAACTATAGCATAAAATTTTTATTTTATGATAATTCAAGTGATGCCAAACTACAGGAAGAATCAAAAAGAATTCAAATACGATAGTGGTTTACTACGAATAGGAATATTTTATCTATAAATGATGTGTTTATGGATAAATCAGAATCTTCCATAATACTTGCCGTAGCGGCTTCTTTCCTGACGAGCTGGAATCTGAGTCAGATTTTGACTTGGAGTCGGACTTAGACTTGGACTCAGATTTGGAATCGGAATCAGACTTTGATTTCGAAGAATCTGAATCGGAATCAGATTTTGATTTTGAGGAATCAGAGTCAGATTTGGAAGATGGTTCAGATTTGGAAAGTGATGATGAGCCTTCATAAATGCATTGGTGGTCATACACTTAATATTTGTGCATGCACACTTCACATTGATTGGATTTTTTAGAACAGCTAAGACAGTTCTTATCGTCACAAATTCTCTGACATTTGTTTTTAATCAGTTCAAATCCATCTCTGCAAAGTGAGCAGACACCTTCCTATTCGCAATCGATGCAGTTAACAATGGCGTTGATAGTTGAAACGCAATTTGGAGGGATTTTCTCACATCTATCGTCATTGTTGACCATGTAACCTTCGGCACACTCAACACAAACGTTGTCTTCTTCGCAAGTGACACATTTCTCAATGTCACACTCAATAACTTGGTTCAGTTCAACACAGGTGCCATCGACGACTGCGTAGCCAGGATAACAGTCTGAACAGATTCCTGGAGTGCAGCATTCATGACAGTTGGCATCATTGACAGTATCGAGTCTGCACTGGCATCCACTTTCAGTGACTCTGAAGCCTTCTCTACAATCATCGCATCGTCCGGGAGCAGAGCAAGAAATACAGTTTCCCATTTCGACAATGGTGCTCAAGTCACAGAGACATTCATTGTTGTCAGCATCGAGAACATAGTCTTCATCGCATGTTTCGCATAGATCTGTTTCTGAGCATTTTTCGCAGTTATCGACATTGCATGGGATAACGCAGACATTGTTTTCCATGACGTAGCCAGCTTCGCAACCATCACACATAGTTGCAGTTGAGCATGTAGTACAACCTTCAGGGCATCCATAACAGGAGGTATCGCTTGGGTTCCTTGTCGTGCAACTTGCACCACTGTCATCTGTTCCCCAGTGGTTCCATCGTTATTCGTGAGGCACCGCCAATACCCTGCAGAACACTCAACACATGATCCAGCACAGGATTGACAGCCGATATCACACTGTGCGCTGCTGAGGGCCAAGAGAGCTGCTAATACTATTACCAGTTTACTCATTTAGTTAATATTCGTAAGGTGGAGTATTCTCCACTTATACCCAGTAAGCGCTGAAAAAGGTTGAAACCACCCACTTCCACCCCCAAAGGGGCATCAACACCAATGGATTTTGGTACTGAACTATAAACCTTAAAGTTTGGCTGCTTACCTTGCCGTAGTTTCTTCTATGGAGACCTGTTATTGCGAAAAGCAAGAAAACAGTAGACAGTCAAACAAAAATAAGGATGCCATTAAAAATCAACATAAAGGGATGCATCAATCTACGCATCCAAGTATTATCTTCTGTTCAATGGACAGGAGCTTATACTGGTGAATAGCTTCAAAAAGAAGGTAAACAGTTTAATGTAAAATCTTCTTTTTTGAAAGCATACGAGCATTGCTCCTGCCTACATTAGACTTACATGTTCTATTTAAATTAATCTTATAGATTTCGATGCACTTGGGATTTTTGCATCAACAGCACAGAGAGCTTCTCGCAGCCGATTAACGAATATATCAGAAATCAATTTAAAATTAATAATCTTCACTGAATGTAGAAAACTCTGGGAAACCTCCCGGCTTTGGGCCATCAATACCGTGTCTCTTTCGAAGTGGCACTCCTCCCATTCTTGTAGACGGTAGTAGCTATTTTTAATCGATCATTTTGATCTCGTAACTCAGGATCTATTCGGGGTCCTTTTTTCATTTGTTGGAGATCTAAGAGTCTCTTCCGAGTTTTTCTAACCCAAGAAGCATGGGGATCTTCGTTGCGCTAAATCTCTTTTACAGTCTTGTAGATTCGCTTTGGTTGTACCTTCTAAGTCTGTTCTTTCCTGTTTGGTTTTTAATAGCAGGATTTTTCATGTTTGCATGAGGTTTCCGAACTTTTTGAGCTGCTAGACTAACTAAGATCGTTTGCTTTTGAACTGCTTTTGAGTATTATTTTTTCTTCTTTAAACCATCTGGAGATACCTTATTGGTAAAGAAACTTTGCCAGACTTATTTTATCTTGGAAATAGCGTCGATAATAAAGGTGATTGTAAAAGTTGTTATTGTTAGCAGGAAAAGAATGAGGAGAATCAGTAATTTAATGGTACCTGACCCCTCAATCATGTTAGGATTATAGCTATCAATAAGGAAGGCTAAATCCAAAACAATTCCAAGAAAAAAATAAGAGAGAAAAAAGATAGCATGTCCAGACAACTAAAATTGTCTTCCAAGTTGTAAAATTGTAAGGAGTAACATTATTTTAATAATAAGGAGTGATGAAACTTGTAGTCTATAGGAATAAATAAAGTAGGCATGTACCAAACCGTTAAAAAGGTTTCTTGTGGCCAAGATGAGAGAATCGTTAATGAATCCTACCAGATTGTTCTTTGAGAAGCCGAGTGACTATTTTGCGACTGACTTTTTCTCGAAAGCATGGATTAAAACGTAGAAGCAAAAAGAGTATTGAAAAGCTGCGAAAAGGAACAGATAGCAAATCATGTTATTGAACTTATCGATATGCGAATAATTGCCTGTCATTAACAATTGTAAACCACAGTTGAAACTTATGAATATTAAGTTTCCTTCAATTAATGAACAAATAAGCACATAAAACATTGATTTGTCTTTCAATGTCTGAGCAAGCATAGCTACGAAGCCTTTTTACTTGACTGGAATCTCCGACATATCAATGAAGATAGACGAAGTAAGCAAATGAGAATAATTGCTGACAAATAGTTCCAAGTATACATCGGATGACTCTTTTACAAAAACTGAATACTGGTTTCATCCTACAATATTATTTTTGTTGGCGTGTACGGAATGTAATTTGACTTTAGAAACTTGGAAGGGTGTATTTTTTCATCCCAATAACTGAAATCAATGAACTGAGGAACTATCGACTGTTATCTTATTGTTCTTATAAGACCAAATATAAACCTAGTTTCTGGGTCATATTCAACAGAATGATAAATATAATACCAGTAATCGTCGAGGTAAAGAAATAAAAGCAGAGAAGACTTCAATATTGCTCTTAAATTTGGGCTGCTTAATGGAACTGCAAAAATCGGAAGTATATTTGACAGAGTCTCCGCGACTATAACACCTTAGCATTATCCTTGATTAACCTAAGAAAAAGGACCCTCCTCACAAATTAGACAGTAGTTGGAGTCGCTATCTTCACATTCAACGCAATGCGGAACCATACATATTCTCTGGCATTTTCCTTCCTAGTTCTTATTGAATTTTCGGAACATTAAATGCAAGTATCCTAATTTGAACATAGTTTGCAATTTGAATCGCTACAAGATATAGGAAAACAAGTTTCTGAATTTTCATTCTCAAACTTGAATCCCCTCCCACATTAAATTTCAAAGCATGTGTTGTTCTCCAATCGATACCGGAAGGAACATTAATGGCAGGTTGAAGGATCTGAACATAGTAAACAATTAGGATCATCGCAAAGTACAGGAACACACTTTTATGAGGATTCATTCTAGAATTGAAATCCATGATCACACTTAATGGGAAACAACTGTCATTTTCCACTTCATATCGAAAGAGACAATCATTACAAGTTAAGGAATCTGCGCATACTAACAGTTTGGATCATCGCAAATTACAGGAATACAAGTTTCTGATGTGACACTTTCAAATTTAAACCCAGTTTCACACTCAATTTTACGACAATTGTTTCCCTATTATTCGTATCTGAAGGAACAACGGTGACATGTTGAGGAATCTGCACATAGCTAGCAATTTGAAATTCCACACTATATCCTTTCGCATAAAACAGAAGTTTAGTTCCATTGATGACCAAGACCACAGATTTTTTGGAAACATTGACCACCATGGAGTTGATAATCGAGTGGACAATCATCACAGTAATTTGGAGAGATACAAGCTAGACAATTTGGAACCTAACATTAAATGTCTTCACATTTTTTAGTTAAAGAACTCCACTGTTTAGTCTCCGGACAGGATGAACAACTGTTATTTTATAGCAACTCAAATTCGTCCGAGCATGTTTAACATATTAGATTGGTATTACAAGTCTTGCATTGAGAATCGAGGCAAGGTATACATTCATCTCCAATTAACACTTTTCCTGAGAAACAGGTTATCTTCGTGCAACCTCCATCTGTAGGATTAGGGTCGTATCCAGTTTGGCAGTCAGTACAAATATTAGGTTCTGAGCATGCCTAACAGAGGGGATGAGTACATGATTTACATTCATCATCAACCAAAGCGGTTCCCTTTTCACAGTCTTTGCATATAGTTGGAGTTTCACAAGTAACGCAGTATGGAAGTTAGCATACAAGGAGTTCACAAGCTCTGTTCATTTTGTTCCAATATTCACCATTTGGACAGTTACAAACATCATACTCTAAAATAGCAGTGGGAAAGCACTTGTAGCAGGGGTCATTGTCTTCTGTAAACCTGCATTCTTCACATTTTTCGTCGCAAAGCTCGTTCACATCAAGCTACCATCTCGAAAATGTGGTGCTAGACGAACCTTGAAGAATACTCATCAATTCGATCTTGTTGTTCTCGAGTCTGCGATATCCATTCACAAATATTTCATCATGCGTAGAAGTCGTACTCTACACGAGTTCGAAGTTGTATTTTGCATACATCAGAACTTCCTTTGTGCTAGTAGTAATGATCAGGAATCCTGCTACTTATTCCATTGATGTCGGCAATCCTTAAATGCTTTCGTGAACTTTGAGAGTTTCTCCTGTATCAAGATCTATAAACTCAAGAGTTTGAGTTTTTAAAGCTCGAAGAATAATGCTCCTTCCCAGATACTCATACACCAGCATTCGCTAGACTTAAGTTGAAGTCACTTTATTGACCAACGGATATTGAACTATATCTTCGTAAGAAGATGAATTTTTATCAATTGATATTGAATAAGTTTACCCTTATACTCGAGTCAAAAACACTTTTCTCATTTATTTAGAGTATGTTGTATCTCGGACTTTAGATAAAAACTGACCTTGTTTATCCTTCCAAGCTCCAGGAGGTGTTTACTGTAGGTATATAAACAAAATCTATCCATTTTCGAGAGTTACTACTGTTTTTCTGTTCGAAAGAAGAAATTAAAGATGAGTCATGCTTTCGCTATTTGGTATATTTGCCGATCCACATTTTTTGGCATCGTTTTACCTATTATGCCAACATATGAGGTTACTGCTACTCCTGCGATGACTTTATAGTCGTGGCTGACCTCAACATCCACAATTTCTACATCTTTAAGAGTGTCTCCCCAAGTTACCACCTTTAACTATTCCAATTATTCTGAGAGATAGACGAGCTAGTTTTCAATGGTCCAAGCTACGTATCCATCAGGCATTCTTTTGACGAAAGAACATGTTTTCTTATAAATTATCCTTCCATCATTCTGCGTAAGCATATTTGATGAGCAGAAAGGTACCAAGAAAACCAGTATGGCAACCAGGGAGGTGATCCTCAGCAACACAGGAGGACGAGCACAGACACCAGTCATTTTTTTCACAATATATTATAGAAGGAATGAACAATAATTCCATTCCATTATTCGGTTCTAAATCAGCTTATTCCATAAGTCAGAAAGCACCCAATTATTAGCTATACTCTCTTTTCTGAATAATAAAAGAGATGCAATTGATCATTCAGACTTAGTTTTTATTCAATCTGTTTAAGAAGCTTTGGATGCCCTTATTGCTACTGACCATTTTCCTGTTCAATAACCCCAGCACCTTCAGTTCCCTGACATACTTATCCTTCGATTGCTTAATGACGAAGTACGATATGGTAATGCATGTAAGTGCCAGCAGAATGTTTCCAATGACTATCCCTCTCATCTTTTTATTTTCTTCCTCGTTGCTCTCATAGAATTTGTACTTGGATGTATTGAGGTCGAGTTCGGCATGCTTAAACCGAATAGCCAGGATAGTTTGGGCATAGACCAGTCCTAACCTCTGATGGTATCGTTGATCTAGAAAATTCGGTTGTTTTGATGCTCGATATGCTTTATTCACGAACTGGGCAAATACTCCAGCCAGTACCATATCTGAGAACCTTTCCTAACAAATTAAGAAATAGTGAATGTCCACACAGCTGGTGAACTCGGCTGAGTAGTCGAATTCCAGGAACTTATCATCAAGTTTGTGGATTCGGTCACCAACCCACTGGTCGAGGGAAACATTATGATAAGTCTGTTATGAACCGTAATCCAGTATTTTCTTGGTGTTCATCATAAGCAGGGCTTCTTCAAGGATTGATTATTCATAAGCAAACAGTTCAGATGTCTGCGAATCAATGATATCGATGATTTCGATCTTGGATATGGATATAATGAGCAGGAAGGGTACCATACACACAGAAGGAGTATCAACCATCCACTTTTCAGACCCTAATCAGGCACCAGCTCAGCCACTCGCCTAGATCTAATGTTATTCGATAGCTTTTGTGGTTTTGAGTCAGAGTCTGAAAAGATACGGAACTCACCAATATTTATCATGGCCGAGGCATTGTTGGCTTGCGCAACAACATTTCCTACATCCTCAAGGAGTGTCATTTCACTCTAGATCTGTTCACTGTCAATCGATGCAACTAGTTCATATATCCACTCAACCTTCTTGAAGTACTTTCGGTACATCAGCTGAATTGGAATAACGAGAGAGAATCCAAGAACCAAAAACACAACCAAAACTGCGATGTTAGTGTTCCTTATGTTCGATATCGTTGAGTAGAGGATATCCTTCGATTTACGCTGCACTTCATTGAGAATAGGCTCAATGGTATCGACATAGGTGTAGGGAATGAGAGTGCGATAGTAGGCAGATGACCCAATAGTCCATAAATTGTAAGCATCTGCAACATAGTTGACCATTGCAGCCCTGACCGATATGTTCTGTTTTGCAAATGTTGTAAATTGAGCATAGATCCCATTATTTTAGACAAGCACCATTTGCTCATAGAGATCTTCCCTATACAAATCTTCAAACATGGAGGAAGGGTGTGCCAGAGTGTAGGATATTTGATCCCTCAGTTGTTAGTACCTGTTTTTGGTCATCTGGTCCAAATTTTAGAAGAGCATAGTCATGTTATAAGCCTGATCAAAGGATCCAGGATTGGCAAAAGGAGGAATAATCCCCAGTTTTCCAGCCTCTATGTCCTGATACACAGCCGATATTTCGACAATCTTCCTCTGCACAGCATACATGGTGCTGATGCTCTATAGCGGGTTATAGTCATCCTTACCTAATGCCCAAGGCAGATTGATACAGGTGTAGAGAATCAGACTCATTGCCAGGAACACTATCACACAACCTGCAAACATCAACCAGAAACAACTAAAGAAAGGTTGATTGTCCTGTTCGATATAGGCTTCAATGACCGAAATATGGGTGCGAATCTCATCGACAGTGCCTACCTGTGAAGCCTTCCCGCTGTCTACTATAGCCTATCTATTCTGAATACACTCAATGACCTCAAGTTCCTTAATGACTTTCCAGTCTTCATTGGCTTACTACCCTTTAGCATTGCCAATTTTAACATGGATAGGAGGGAGGGACTCCTCCTAAGTAAATAGGTGACAGAATGGAGAACTTATCGAAACAGAGATGTTCTTGCTGTTCAGTGATAGGTACACCTACCTCGTTGAGATACTCTTGTGATCTTCCCACTCTTGAATAATCTTCTAAAACTACTCTTCAACCTCAGTGTGCTCCATGATCTCCTTCTCTTACTGACTCTCTTCCCTATCCTCACCATAAAGGAATACAGTTTCATGGAGACTTACCTTCTAAATCATGGCAATGAAGCAAATCTCGCTCTCAGAATTACTCAGAAGCTTGACACCCATTTGCCCTTAGAAAAATTCAGATGGCTTCAGCTGAACAAACACCGACTGCACTTTTCCTAGGAACTTCGAACCTGACTAACCCTCAGATGATAGCAGCCTCCTCACTCCTTCATGATGCTTAGATCGGTAGGCCTCAGGCACCAGAAAACTGGCATCCATCTTGCGAAGCTTATACTTGGTTCGGCCAGAATCTCGAGCAACTGAACTGGTTATCTAGGTAATCTGGAGAGACTCATAAAAGTGAGTAGTTTCACGGTCAATCTCATGGACGGGAGTTTGCTTGGTCAGTTTAGCCTGAATAATGTATGTGTCATAGACTGGCTATGCTGACAATTGAATTGTTTAGAGTTTTTGAACCACATCCTTGATTATCTTGTTCGCTCTCTAGTCAAAGTTCAGAACAAATTTGAGATAGAAAGCGTACAGAGCAGTACCATTGTATACTTTGAACAAGTTTTCTGTGTTTTTGATCCGCAATTCATAGAGTTCGTGAAGTTCTTCCATTTTGTCAATGATGTTTAACCCTTACTGCTGTAGATTCGTCATCTTGGGTTCTCTCTTTGCAGCTTCACTCCAAAATGCCTGTTTTTGAATAAGAATATCCCCTATTTTACTCGATACTGTCAGATAGTCCCTTTAGTATTGGAAGTGCTAAATTAGGTGATATTATTTACTTCTGTATATGAGTTCGTTTATTGTGCGGTGGCTTCCTGTTTCTGTATGGCTTTTTCTACTTGTAACCTGACCCTCATCCTTTGCACCCATTGGAAGACATTCCATGATTCTTTTGGGAATCCTTGCAATAGTACTAATGCTTCGACGATCCTGTTCTGTCTGATTTTAAATTCGATGTATTTGGTATACAGAAAATCCCAGCTGGCTTTGTTCTTGCGTGATAGGCATTTTTTGAACATGTTGCTGATGGTCCCCTCTTTCATATTGCCAGGTACTTTCATCCTGATTGCATCTGTAGTTGTTCCTGTTGTTGTTTCTTCATGATTTGAGTATTCTATGTAGTTATGGTAGGATGTGTTTGGGTTGTGGAATGTTTCTTCTGCATGTCTGATGTAGTGGTATGCTGCTTCTGGACTCTTGATCATCCCTAGGGGTGTCCCCATCAGTGCATCTATTTTCCATTGAAATAAGTAATACAAAGAAGGTCCAATGAGTAACAACCACAGGTAGACAATGTCAGAGTTGAGTCCCATTTGGGAGAGTATCATTTTAGATAGAGTCCATGTGCCTATCAACCCGAACCCTATGAAGTATGTCTGATTGTCCTTGATGGACTTCCCAATTAAATTGTGGAAGAACACCCAGGATACCATCAATGATGCCACTATAGTATAGACTTAACCCATGATATGCCTATCCATGGTCAGGGTGTCCCCAATCGAGTAACACAGAATATACACTTTCCATTTATCATTGGCAGACAACAAAGATAGCAGCACACTCAGGGTTCCCAGGGTCACACTTCCAACACTGAAGATAGGGTAAAGAAGGAAGAAGTAGTTCTGCCCAAATATCACAGCCATAATTGTTCCTATAACCAAAAACACGTAGAGTTAGTACTCTGGAACCTAGAGTAGAAAATGCCTGTAAATGTAGACGATGAAATAGAGCAGAGCAGGGGGAGACACCTCACAAGCACACAACTCATAGAACACAAAGAACATAAAGTAAGAGTCGATTTCGATAGAAATAATATGGAACAGAGGGAAATCAAGCCAGGTGAACAATGAATATAGAAGGAGAAGGAGAAAATTAATAAATTCAATAATAATAATTAAGGTGATAAGGGTGAACAAGATTAACATAAGGGCACCCAACAATTCTCAGGTATCTTGAATATGAAAAAGTTCTCTATTCTAATATTCCTCCATTATTCCGTGATATTTTACTCTTTGCTGTCTTGTGTAATAATAAGTAGTTAAGTTCAAATTTTAAATGGGATCGACGCCTTCACTCGCTTCTAAAAAATCTCTATTGTCATCTAACAGGTTTACCGAAGAAGGAGACATTGAGAACGACTCTGCATATGGGCAAGGACAGCTCTACCGGTAGAGTTAGAGCAATTCAGCATTTCCTTACAAATACTTACTCAAGTGCGAGACCATCTCAACGCAGCAACAATAAGAAACCGAGTAATTCTTGTCTCTGTACTCCTCTATTGATACTTGTTCAGTTCCGACTATCGTAGGAATGACTAAATATGATATGGTCGAAGAAAGGAGTGGATGCTCCAAGTTTTGCAGACTGGAAATGGCATTTCAATACCATGAGCACAGCCTTGCTGATGAAGTCAAGAACAGAAAAAATACAGGAATCAACACGAAGTTTAATTGGTATTCGGAGCATTAACTGATTAACATTCTGGACTGCCTTCTATCAGGGATTGATGCTATTCGAAAAACACTCAATAATGCTGAAAGGGATATCTCCCTTCGATTGTGTCAAGGATATGGAGAATGGAACATATAGAATCTGCATCGTTAGATCCCTATTCGAGAAAGGACTCACTGATACTCTTGATATCAAAACTTAGAGTAATGACTATCAAGAAACCTGTATCCAGAATATTGGACAAATCGTCACTAGTTGTGCATTGCTGTCCTTAACCCAACCACAGACTCCATTTCCTGTCTCTCTTCGAAGCAGATACTCTGCCAGTCTTTGCGAATTACTCACTGACTGCAACTTTGGGAAGATTAAGAGTTTCTACGACCTGTATTCAAGAATAGCACCTCTCCAAGAGAACGGTTACGATAGCAGGCTGAAATAGTCGAATAAGAAACATGAACAGTCAAGGACCATGCAGCAAATCAGTTCATAAGGAATTCACATTCAAAAAATAAATACCAAGGAACATCGAAAACCAAGGAAAAGACAGACCAGTGCCATCAAATCAACACCGAAATAGATCAGCATCAAACCGAAACAATGCAACTAAGAGAAAGAGATAGGTATAATTGAGTAAACTGTTGTACAGTCCTAAGCCTTCCTTGAATGGCCGATTCTGATAGCTTTGATATTCGTCTATGACCTGATGTCTCTAATTAGGCGGATTTGATAGTTGATTAATAAGAGATTTTTCATTTATTCTAAATAGTAGGTGATCATGGGTGTGTGTATGTGTGTTTGTGCAGTCTTTCGTACAGGTCGAATGTTTCTCTCCACTGACATGTTTTGAGTTTGTCCCAGCAGTATACGAAGTTCCATGGTACTACCCAGTTGGCTACTGCCACTACCAGTATGCCTATGGTGGCTGGTTCTGGTGTTTCCTTGTCGACTATGTCCATGACTAACACTGTGGCTCTGGTGACCACCAGTATGACCAGGAAGAACATTGAGGAGTATAACATTTTCCTGTTTTTGTACTTGAAGACCAGCAGGACCAGCATGAAGTAGAGCAACTGGATCACATCTGAGAACATGGCAAGAGGGGTAGCCTGACTTAAAGTGTACTCGACAGCAGCCAAACCCACAAACACAAAGATCATCAAAAGGTGGTAGGCCACCAACATGAACAGACGGGTACGGATACGACGGGTCTCATTCTTGTAGACCTCACGAGGCTGGAAGGGCACAGCAGGAGAACTCTCAGATGTTGAAGAACTCTCAGCCAACATTCAGAACCACTCAATAATGTATTATACCCAATACCCAAGAACAAAGAATATTACCAATAATAATTGATGGCATCCAATTTAAAGGAATTACCAATAATAATCAGAACTGACAATAATAATCAGACTTCAACAATCAGGCAGGGATACTCCTGACTTAAATAGGGAAATCGGAAAATAAATAATATAATCAGATAGATAGGAATGGGGAAGAAAAACACACACGGCAACAAAGTACACCGGAAGAAGAAACCCACAGCAGTCACATTCAACGAGGACGAACGGGATGCCTACCTCAAGAGCAAGTTCAACGCCAAAAACAGAAGAAGGGAACATTACCAGCAGAAAGTTGCAGAAGAAGCCAAGGCTGTCAAAATTCAGGATAGGGCAGAACTACGAGCACAACGGAAAGAGGAAATTGTCAGGCTCAAGAAACTACTCAAATTGAAATAGGAACCAGCCACTGATTCCTACAAAGATAGTGTCAAAATTTAGTCAAAAGGGGAGGATCACTGCGAAGTCCAGGAAGAATCAGAAGGAAAACTCGTCCATGTTATGAAGGATTAAAAGGTTATAGTCAGAACGGTCTTCTACTGAGTGATACGCGAAAGAGAATTTATATGAGAAAGTTGTTGAGATTTTAGGAGAAATACATAATGAACCCAAATCAGGGTAATGGTTCAAAACTGGTAGTATCGGATCTCTGTAGTGATGTGATTGTAGAGGAGGATCTTGTTGGTGTTCTCCTCGACCGGTACAGCCATTTTCCACTGTGTGCTTCCTCTTTGGCTATGAGCTGTGTTTGTTTCCTTTTTTCACTGAGTATATCGTAGTGTAGTAGTGACCCATCTTCTTCGAGGAAGAGTGCTCCCCGTATGTGCCATCTTCGATCATGTAGTGTATGGGTTGATACCCTTCCTTGTTCTTGACATCACCTATCTCGAAGATGTACTTCGACGATTTCCAGTCCCACATTCTAATTTTGGAGTCCATTTAGTTAAGGAGGACAAATTTACCACTGGGGGATGCCTTCCCGATACCATTGAGAAGAGTCCGGACGTACCCCTGACCGTGAATCCTGCATGGCTACCCAGAAAGGAGGTAGCACTATCGCTCAGTCAGGTATTCCAAGTTGTAGACAGGAGGAGTCACAAAACTCACATTAATAGGCTTAGCCATGCGCAGATCGTGATGTACGAGTAAGTTAGACACAGAAATAGCCAAGGGACTGAATGGGTGCCCAGCAACAGCAATCAAGCTCTACTCATGTCCCCTCAAGTTCATGCCCACATTTTTAGTCACATCGAAGAGGGTGGCCTAGGTATGTGTACAACAGAGCACATTGCCATCCTTCAGCACCTCAAAGTCAATGACATCGTTGTTCCAATATGGCCGGATGGTACTCCCAGTTTTACATTGCATCTACTCACCCTCTGACTCATCACTCTACCAATCGTAGGAGGTCTTCAACTCCTCTCTGGTTCTGCTCGGGTTGAAGAAATGTTGAACAATCTACCCACTCGAATATGCTGCATAAAATGATCCCTCATAGGCTGCAACCTTATTCAGAATTGGTCTCCTGTTGACTGTACTGCTTAAGGTACTCTTGCTGCGATGAGGAGAGTAAAATTGAACCTGGCGAAGTTCAGGGTTGATCACCCGCGTCGATTATTATTCGAGTTACATCCCTTAATTATTATCTCAAAACACAGCATTAAGAGTATCAACCAATAATGAACTAAAAGAAATCGAGATGAGATAAAATGCATTCTTTATTCTCGCATTTCTTTATTGCATTTGAATATTATAAACATTTTCAGAGTAACACGAAGCTAGTTAGAAATATTCGATGCAATTCGAACAGAACATATTTCTGTTTCATCGGACCATCATAAAGCTACCCAAACTAGTGTGGTTCATCGGTGTACTGGTCGTCATTGTCCTTTTCAGCTTTGAAACTATGGTAGCATTTGCAAACTACTAGAGCTATCCAACAATGCTGAACTATGAGAGAGCCTTCACAGAAATATATCTCAAAAACAACAAACAGTATGCCGAGCATCAGTAGTTTTTGATAGGCTTGAGAAAGAAAGGGGAAGAAAATATTAAGAAAGCTAGCTAAGATGAGGAAGTCAAACCAGATAAAGAAATATAGTCTGAAAAAGAAGGTGAAAGTGGAGTTACAGATGTTGAATTTCAACCATTAGTCGCCCAGACTGTCAATGCGGGATCTGAATAAGGAGATGTGATTGACCTTGAAAAAGAAATCAAAGAGATGCATGAGGAGAGAATACGACAAAAGAAACACTTGGATGGACTATCCCAACTAATTGATGATAACTGGGTAATCGATGTAGTTTTTACTTCTGAGTTGACTGGCATCGAATTCACCCTTACAGATGTAAGCATAAACTAAGAAACTCAATCATGGGATCGTCGCATTGCCATTTATCCTACACAGATGGATTGTTCAATATTCCACGTTCAGAAAAAATGCAATAAGTCCACCAAATACACTACTTAGAATTGAAGGTTCCATCTTATTCAACACCTGGGTTTCTATTTGGAAATGAGAACATCCTTAACAGTGAACAACTAATCACCAGGATATCAAGTTCTCTTCTATTAGCCTAACAGAATATCAAGGAGATATTATTCGAGCAGTATAAATATATGTTCCCTAAGGACAATCCTCATGAAGAGGAAATATAGGCTGAGAGCATAGATAACTATGTTCGATACTCCCTTAACAACTTTGGTCTTCGACACCCTCAACTGCTCTACCACTTTGGATCATCGATTCAGAAGACATCTGTTCCTGTAGCTCCTGTAACTTCGCCAGTTCTTTTATCTTTGTTAAGGTGTTCCGCCTGATTGCAACTGTCATCAACCTCTATTTGATGAGCATGTTCTTAGGTCTTGTGGTTCGATATGGCATGGTGGGTATTCTGACTATCTACATGATACTGGGTGGGAGGGGTAACTTCCAATGGTTTGGTGAGTATGCTGCTCTGATCAGGAATCGTGCCAACCGATCTAGGATGCTATACTGTTGGCTGTGCCTGGCTATGGTGGGTACATATGGTCTGTTGGCCTATGGTAGTTGGTGGGTATCTACTCTATTGATTCAGCCTATGCTTGTGTTCTCTGTGCATACTTTCTACTATGCTTCTCAGGTGATTAAGATTGTCTTCCTGTCTTAACTGTGTTTCTTCTTGTTTATGCATACCCGTACATCCCTGTATTTCTACCCTTGGCTGTCTTCTACCCTGTCTATCCTGACTGTGATGTACATTCACTCTCACCCTTACTTTAACACCCAGTATGTGTTCACCCTGTATGTGCTCCTTCAGATGCTGTTGATCCTGGGTATGCTCTTGATTGAGAAGTCTATAATTGAGAGTCCCTTTTACTCTGAATACAAACCTACTTTGAGTAAGCGAGGATGTTGTTTTATATGGGTTATGAGTTGTCATGGGAGAGGGGTATCCCTCCTCTATGGACTTACCTAAGTGGTTGGTTTGACTGGTCCTATGTATCTGAGAAGGAAAGAGTCTATCTGGATGGAGACTATCGGTTACTCTATGGCATGATGCTAGGACTCAATGAAAGGCAACCACTCCCAGAAGACGAAGACGAAGAAAATTAAGAGGAAATACCCCTAGCCGAAATGGGGAGCCAGGCAGACAGCCACATCGCAGTCAATGAAAGACCAGATGCACAACCATAGGAGAGACAATACTGAGAGAGAGAGAGAGGAGAAGAAGAGGAGGAGAGAAAGATAAGGATGATATACATCAAAATTAAAGAACAATAAAGAAGATAATGATAGTATCAAAGAAATAAAGAAGACAGCGAAATGATATCAAGACTGATATCAAGGACACTGATGACATTCACCATATCACCAGATAGACTTATGTTATCTTTATACTCATGAATATCAGAGCCATCACACAAATAGGTGAGCAGGAAATCAGAACAGGGGCAATTGCACTAGGAACCACCCTAGTCATCACCACTGCCCTCAAACTGTTCTTCAGAGGACCCAGTTGCAACATCAAGAGAGACATGTCCGGAAAAGTGGCAGTAGTCACAGGGGGCAATGCAGGAATCGGAAGATAAACCATAATAGGACTCATCGAACAGGGAACCAGAGTCATATTCGGATCCAGGGATGTCATCAAGAACCAACAACTAGTCAGGGAAATCAGGAGGAAGTATAAAGGAGCACAGATAGAGGCATACAGGCTGGATCTAGGGTCAAAGGAATCCATCATGGAGTTCAGTCGGAATGTCAGGGTTGCCTGCAGTAAAGTAGACATCATGGTCAACAATGCTGGAGTCATGTGCATCCTGGACAAGAAACTCACTCAAGATGGGTTCGAAATGAACATGGGAATCAACCATCTAGGACATTTCTACCTTAACTGCCTGCTATGGGACCATATCAAGAGGTCTGAGGAACCCAGAATCATCACCCTTGCATCCAGCCTCCACAAAGTAGCAGAAAATAACAACATCCGTTTCCATGACATGAACTTTGACATCAGCTACCACTGGCTGACCGCATATGGGAACTCTAAGCTGGCCAATATCTACTATGGGCGGGAACTCAACCGAAGAATGCAAGAATCAGGTATGAACGGGTTCGCAGTCAGTGTACACCCTGGAGTTGTCAGGACGGACCTCTTCAATAACATGTACCAAGGGTTCATGGGCAAACTACGAAGAATATTGTACTGTCTGTGCTACCCGGTCATCTGGATAATGCTCAAATCACCCAACAGGGGAGCACAGACTACTCTCTACCTGTGCTTATAAGACGCATAAAAACTGAAGAAGGGGGAGTTTTATTAAAACTGCAAATTGGGGAAATGCACATAGGGCTCCAGGAACATGAACAATGCAAGGCGACTGTGGAGTATGTCTGAAGAAATGCTTGATCAATAGTTTACAGTCTGATTAATCGTTTATCCTTCACCTATACTTGTACCTTTTTTCAAGACTTTATTTTGAAACTTGACACCCATAGGATGACTAGGTCGGTACTGCCCTATCTGATGCGACCATTTGTTGCCTGATTCCGTTTCCCCTGAAAATTATTGTTATTTCAACAAGGCTCTTCGCTAACTCAGTTAGAATTGGAGGTGTAAAGGTGGTAAAATGATTATTTTGGGGTAAAGGGTAGTATTTCTTTGCTGGCCGCCAAACCGACCATATGGCTTGATATAAATGAGTGGGAGTTGTGGGGTCTTCATAATCTAATAATAAATGGACCCTTTTAGACCATACTGGGAATACCCATATTACTACAAATCAGCATTTCCAGGTTACCAGAGGGAGTTCGACTTGAAACGTACTCCTTCGTGGTGGCCGTAGGTTCATTTTCGGCACCACTATGCCAAATAGTAGTGGATAAAGCAATAAGAAAAATAGTAGATAAGGGAAACGAACAGGTGCAGCAGAGTGGAGTAGGTGCCCGATCAAGTGTCTCCTCCTTCTGCTCAAGGACCCACCTCCAACCTCCCCAGGAGAAGGGAGATATCGAGGCCAAGTTAGAACCCGAGGAGATAGCACCCAGCCAGGCAGAAGTACCCGTCTACGAACCATCCCGAGTCATGAAAAAGAAGTTCAAGAGCGAGGAGGAGAAAGGGAAGGCCTACCCAGGACGAAACTTCCCAGCCAACATCAAAAAATGGATCATCAACGACCTTATCCGGCGGGAAGGGAAAAAATACACCATGAGACTGCTCAAGGAGCGGTTCAACTCCAAGTGGTGGACACCCCAGGACTTCAACAAGGTGTTCGCCATACCCGAACTCAGGCAGTTCTGGGAAGACAACTTCATCAACATAGACAATTAAGCATACATACAAAAGTCCAGAACACGGAAAGATAACGTAGAACTCTACATGAAACGGCTCAGGGAGTACCAATGGCAGTGCAAAGCAGTCCTAGAGAGCTGCGAACAAGGGAAGACATCCACAACCTGCTTAGATTGAAAAGCCATTATACAAATTTCACCATGATTTCGGAGCACTCTACTATTAATTATTTACCATTTAAAAGACATAGAAAATTGCTGATTAATTAGAATATCATTTTGATCGATCTTATGCACTGAGGGCCTGCACTAGAGTTCTATGGACTCTCCTCATGTCAATATTCGATTTAGTCAGATAGTGGATGTTTGTTACTTCTTTTTGACTATCTACCTACTAGTTTCGGCTCATGGATAGTATGTTTCTATATTTATGATTTTTTTTGAGCATGGGTATTGATATCATGAAAATCAGGTACTGGGGTTGGTGACGTACCTTTTGGTGAGCACTTTTTTGAATGCTTCGTTGGGCACTTCTTCTAGGGCTTTCTGGAGTGGGTACCCGTGGTCGATGAGCATGAAGCATATTCCTACTGACAGTTTGTTGATGGCATAGGTGAAGTAGGAGAACTTGTTACCATGGTCGATGACATGTCCATACTTGACTCCCTTCTTGATGAGCAGGGCAGCCTGGTTGAGGTTCCTGTGTTTCAGACAGATAGCCAATGGAGTGTTCCCTTCAGCATCAGGAACATCATAGTTAATATTTTTGTCCAGCAGGTACAAGATAGAGAAGAAGAAGTTCCTCTAGCAGGCATAGTGTAGGGGTGTCCTCTGGTAGACATCCAGGATGTTGATGTCGATATCCCTATGGTTCAACAATGTCTGCAGAATTTCTACCTTATCATTGTAGGGCATCTGGTGCTCTTCAGGCTGGATGTTGATGAAACAGTAGAATATGGGTGTCCTGTTGAACCTATCTAGACTGTTCACCTTCACCCCCTGCTTGAACATCAACTTGCACAGTTAGGGAGATGTGTCAAAATTCTTGGCATTGGACACCAGATGGTGGAGCACATTGCGTTTGTTGAGGTCCTCGAAGTTAGGATCAGCTCCAATGCGGATGAACTCCTCAATTTGTTAGAGGGTGTACCTACCCTTAACCCTTACTGCCTCGAACAAAGGTGTCTGGTTCATATTATTATAATTGTTGATGGAACTACCAAACTGACGGAGCAAGATGATGAAGGAGGACTGTCCGTTGATAGATGAATATAGGATAGGTAGGTTACGATTGATATCCAGGATGTTAGGGGACATACCCTTCTCCAACAAAAACTGCAGACACTTCTCTCCCTCATAGTCACTGATTTCCTCAAATCGAGACAGTTGATGCTCATTTAGTTGCATATAGGGCAGACTGTTTCTAATACGTGTAAGGTCTATTCGAGGCAGAGTGATGTCATCCAGGTTAGATGTGCTGAACAGGCACCCCTGACGGATCCACATACAGAACAGATGAAGAGGAGTCCGACCCTCACTGTTCTGCTGGGAAAGTTCCTATTGTACTTCATGAAGATCCTGAGGAGTCGAAGGGATGGGAACCGCATCATGAAATGGTGGACTCCCCAGTTCCTGTAATTCTAGTACTCTTTCTCCAGTTTGGGATCCCTCACTATGGCATTAGGGTCAGCACCCATGTCAATCAGGAAAGTGACTATGGACATTATGATATCCTCACACTCCAAGAACTCCAGGAAAGCCCAGACAAATGCCCTATTCTTCCTGAGTTCTTAGGCAGTGTTACCCTTCTGCACCCAACCCTCATAGTCCATTGGGTACATTTCATCCATCGAGTATAGATTGTAATGCTTGACAAAATTGTGGTGCACTGTCTGAGTGAACTTCTTCATTAGATATACCAGGAACTAGAACCCATGAGGGTCAGTCTTCCTCAGTTCCTGCCTTAGTACCTTCTCATCGACCTCCATCAGTCTATGCCTGACAAAATTGGCCTAATGCTTCCCAATGCAGGCCAGGTTACTCAGGTAGTACACAAAGTGGTTGTTCTTGTTGGGAGTTGATGACTGCTGTGACTCGAAGGGGATCTCCTGCAACAGTAACTCGATTCCGACTAAGTTCTCATTCTCGATGCACATGTTGATGGGTTTCTGGTCCTTAGAGTTAGGGGATGGCCCTGTCAGCCCCATGTGCTAGTAACATGGTGATCAGTTCCTTCTGCAGGATGTTGAACTACTCAGGAATGATGGCAGTCACCTCCTTCTTCCGAATATGGGAGTATTCCCTTTCACTGAATGCACATATCAGGTGTAGGCAGGTGTTGCCTGTTGCTGGGTTCTTATAGTTGATGTCATATAGTTTGGTCTCTAGAACATACCTGATGATTGAGATGTAATGGGGATGTCCCCTCGGACTCTTCAACAGTCTCTGGAGCAGGTGCTGCCGATATGACAGGTCCAGATTCTCCAGTATCTTAGCACACTCATAGTGCCCCTTCAACACTGCTATTTCCCATGGATATAGTTGTTTTTTGTTGGGTATCTGGGGCATGATCTTGTCCAGGTATGTGACTATCTCTATGTTGCCTGTATTATTGATCAGTTACCATAGGCTGCAGCATAGTGCAGGAGGGTGTTGTTGCTGTGATCTTTCCTATAGTACTTGAACCCAGCATTGAGCATCATGAAGAATATTTAATTGTGGTGGTTCCTGATGGCGAACATGAAGGGACTCCTCCTGAACACATCCCATCCCATCTCCACCTTAGCATCGATGAGCATCCTCATTATGGCCACATTGCCCACCCCAGCTGCCAAATGCAACACATTCATAGACTCCTTAGTCTAGAGCCCCTTAGTCACCAGGGTGTCATCCAGTAATATGGACACACACTCCTCATGACAGTTGATGACAGCATAGTGCAGGGCTGACAGACCCTCATCACCCTTAAAGTTCAGATATTGGGGATCCCTGTTCTTGTCCAAAATGTACTTAATGACATTGTATCGACCATGCATAGCTGCTACCATCAAGGGAGTAACCTTCCTCTTATCCAGGTCAGTCAGGTCAGCACCATGCTTCACCAGAATGTCCAGGTTCTTAGGGCTCTCCATTGCAGCCGCATAGTGCACTGGTTTCCGGTTAAGACTGTCACCCACACTGAACTCAGTCAGATGTTTGAGGATAGACTGCAATAACTGACTATTGCTGTTGATAGCCGCACAGTGAATAGGACTCATAAAGTCAAATGTCCCATTCTGTTTCAACATAGCAGATTTACGGAACTGGAAATCATTACGCTTAGGGTTCAGACATTAGAGGTGCTCCTGGGAGTAACCCAAATTGGCATTGAGTTAGTCACTCTCCAGTATCATCTTCAACAAGTAGATAGCCAAGGTTTCATTGCCATACCGGACCAGGATAGGTAGGTGGTAATAGATCTAACTGCAAGTTATGGCTCATTCTCCGTCAAGATCAGGTACAGCTCGATTCCTGCTTGGGAATTCGGCAAACTTTGCAGCAGTCTTTCAACTCCTAGCTCTCTCCACCAACACTGATCAGATGGCAGACTGTCATGCAATAGGACATTAATACCCTACTTAAAGTTCTTGGAGATACATGACCGTTTTGTCTGCACTCCCAAAGTAGTCTTTTCCATTCTTTAATGAGTGTCCCATCAAACCACAAGGTACGAAGTCTCTCATTCTTCGATTTCAGCAACTCCTTCACTGTCTCAGGTTTATTAGAACGGAGAGCAGATATCAGTAAGTTAGCCTTATCTTCAATACCGATATTCTCACTGATATTCACTAGTCCTCGCATACTAGATATTTCAGTCCTACCTTAAAGCAAGGATCTCTTAGCCTATCTCTCCATGCACCGACTGCAGCATTTTGGAAGCTTATTTATTACTTCATCAGCTTCTCTTTCAGGGAGTTCTTCAATGGACATATAGTCTTCAGAAAAAGATTCTTCATTGTTAATTTTAGGTCTATTTTTGACGCCCTTTGGTCTCCCTCTCCCCCTTTTCTCCTCCACTGACTCTTTCTGTGGTAGTTTGGATATCACCAGGTTCTTGAACTTACTGA
>JALQPE010001546.1:0-14764 GCA_030407315.1 Asparagopsis taxiformis | reverse complement strand
CTTACATCCCTCAATATCGCTGTAAACCTAATGTCCTTATGTATTTAAACTTAACTACCCAAATGAAAGAAGGAAATAGGAAGATCAACAGTCCGAGTTGCTCAGTCTGCCACACTCCCTTCGATGGGTACTATCATAGTCCTCGCATCATTCCTAAATGTGGACATACCTTCTGTGAGAAGTGCATCAACAGCAGAACCCAACCCAAGGGTAATCGGAAGGTTTTCACCTGTTTCGATTGCAATTCCTAATCTACAATCAGGAAGAGTGCAACTGAAGAGTTCCCTCGTAACGTGATGATCTTGGATGTGCTCAAGGACATCAAAAAGCAGAATATCAGTGCTAGTCTGTCACCAGAGTCACCCAGGAACAACACCAGAAACTGTATGGAACACTACAAGGCCATCGAATTCAGATGCGAAACATGCAATGGGGAACTCATATGCTCGCACTGTGCCATATTTGGGAGGCATAAGAATCACACATTCATCGATGTCAGTATCAGTCCTCATAAGGTCAGTACCAACGATATCGAATAACTCAAGAGTAAATTCGGTATGCTAACTGCCTGTATTGAGGATAAGGTGCTACCTGACTCTCCTCATAATTTCCTGCATGGCTCGAAACTGGCGTTGCAGGGTAACCTTCAGAAGATAGTGAAACTGCACTTCCGCCAGTATTATGAGCAGATAGAGAGAAGGGAGAAGAAACTGTTAAAGGAGTGTGAGGAGATCCAGATTGAGGGAACAATGCAGAATACCATCAATGCCATCCTTGATGAGTACGAGATCCTAAACTGCGGTATGAGAGTTCTGCCTGAGCAAGAAGGGAGGTATGCAGGAGGAGTGCAGGATATACTCAAGTGTTCAACCAAACTATAAAGTGACATTCAGAAGATAGTGCAGTCAGCTGAGGAGAAGGTGGCAGAGAACACTGATGATATAGCATCCAAACTAGACAAGATGATTGCATTCAGAATGCAGGAACTGCCATTCACATTGAAGTCGATATTCACAGCAACCAGGAAGGCTTCCAACTTCCTCTCCTTAAAATAAAACTAACAGAGAAGGTCAACAACACCAGTCACGACTCCCAAGAGCAGAGATAAGGGAAATAGGGAATTCAGAGGAACTTTGGATCTGAATACAAGCAAGTACACCTATGAAGATAAGAAAGAGAAGATAGAACCCAAGGAAAACATCCAGAGTGAGAATATAGAGTTACTCAAGTTTAAGGAAACCACAGACAGCCAAATACTCCTGGATGACAGAACAGAGGGAACGAACTCCTTTGTGAAGGCACCAGACAATCTGAATATCACAGGATACCAATCAAGGAGCAAGACAAAGAACACAAGCACGAGAGCACATACCGATAGAGAAATATGCAAGTCAAAGACACCAGTCAAAAAGAGGACATCATAGAAGATAGACATCAACAGCAGACAGAATGCCAGATCGAAGAGGGCATACGATGAACCACCAAGAACACCACCCAAGAGCCAGAAGAATGTGTTCAATCCAAATGAGACATTCGATCTGAAGTATGTACGACCCTTAAGGGAAATAGGATACGAGCACAGACCCAAACTACAGGAAATTCAAGTCTAGATCAACAGGCAGTATGAGGAAGGCAGTGGCACTTCACTCTAGTTAATAGGGCTAGACATCAATGATACCCTACTATGCTATATTGTAGAGTACATGCGGACCAAAGGACTCAAGTTCAGCATGGTGAAACTGGTCAAGAATTCAATCACGGATGAAGGATTCAGGATACTGATGAGCTACCTGGTCAAAGATAGCTATACTAAAGTCCTAAATATGACAGCCAATCAGATATCTGCCAAGGGACTGTTGATGCTCATTCAAATAGCTGAGCATAACAAGATCCTGGAAACTGTCTATTTGACAAACAACAAGGTCTCACCCTTCCATCTGAAGAGCAAGAAGGCCCAACTGGACAAATTTGGCATGGACATAATTCTTTGATATATATTTTGCCGATAATTCCATTATATTCTCTCGTTGCTGGACTAGAACTGAGTATTCAATAAGATTGAATAATATCAATTAAAATGGCAGTGGTTGAGCCAGGATGGTGCATGGGCTGAGTGTCCATTCCTGGCATCTGGGTGAATATCTGTTCCCTCCTGTGGTTAAATGAGCTTAAATGTTGCCAATATAAATATAAAGATCTCGTATTGTCTTGAGGGATGAACTCTGTGTCACTGTACCACCGTTTGGGAGGCATCGAAACCCTTGAGAAGGTGAATGAGAAGTTCTACCAGTACCTGTTGTCTGACCCCAACCTGGCAGATTTCCACAATCAGCATAAGTCCAACATAGCCAAGATGCATGACAGCATGGTCGACTACCTGAGTGGACTGACTGGTGGGGCCAACACCTACACGGGACCAGAACTGAAGGAAGGTCACAAACACCTGAAGATCAAAATGGACTATTTCAATACAGTATGGGAGTGCCTGGCCAGAGCATTCAAGTAGCATGGGACCTCATAGTAGCTCATCAATGAACTCAAGGAGTCCTTCATGCCTCTCCACAAGGAAGTGGTCACTGAGTGATCTTTCATTGTTATTTGTCTGTGCAAACCATATCCACAATAAAAACGCACAAACCAAGGATGAACCAGGAACACAAAACTGGGTTAGAAGGAGGGGTGTCCAAGTTAGTTGAGGGCAAGGGAACAGGAGAGTCACTTATTTTAATTATCGACGACCTCATGAGTGAAGCTCATCAGGTTGAACTCGTTCAAGATCAATGATTACAAGAGATCAATCCATATATTGTGTATATAAAATTAAATAACCAATGAATATTTAGACATATTATCGATGTCTCCCCACTGTCCAAGTGTACTTCGAAACTCTTAAGGAGAGCTCGGTATTCAGTCCTGAGTCCATATCGAAGATAGTCGATCACGATAGTGTGATGAACTGCCTCAAATATCGATATACCCTGAAGTACCTTGGGAAGGAGTACGAAGAGATCACAGTACCCTGTGTAGCAGCCATAGAGTACACAATGAACGATAAGCAATAATAGAAGACAGAAGAGAGGCGATAAGCACTTATTAAGGTGCCCTATTAAACAGACATCATTGGATATGCATCTGGCAAGCGATCAGCCATCATTATCAAAGGAGACAAAGCATATAGGTATAAGGGATGTGGAAACCTGGTTGAAGGCTTCATAGTGGAGAAGAATGAACTTCGAGGCAGTCACTTCAGTCACACTGCCAAAAGAGAGATGATAATGACTGAGTACATCAATAAATTCCTGAAGGAGAGGCTAGGCATTGAGAGTGCTAACCGTTCTCTGTTTTTCTATGACTATGGTTCTGAGGTGTCGACCTTTAAGATTAAGAATGAACTCCCTTTACTGAAGAAGTACTGTTGTGTGTTTGAGACTGTGGGTGACCGTCGTGCTGGAACCCACCTAATTAGTCCTCTCTAAGTGTTGTACTTGAACCTATTCGACCTTAAATCCCTAAACTGGAGGGATCTCTTCACCAAGAAGGACAGGCTCAATGAGGAGTTCGGATTTATTGGTTTTGTCATTGACTTCTAACTGATGGTCGAGTAGGGGTAGACCTTCCTATCTAAATATGATGAGAGACCTTGGAAATCGGAGACCTATGTGGATTTCATCATCCATGAATAACTCAAAGTTTAGAGGAGTCCTAACTATCAGGAGAAAGTGTGTAAATTGGTTGAGAAGTTCATCCGAGATAAGGAGACTAGAGTCCATGTTCAGAAGGTACTATAGGGTTGCACCAACCTATTCGATGTAATGATGGTGATCTGTGCGAAGATAGGTTTCGAAATGGGTCGTATCAAGAGGGTATTCAGTGAGGAGGGCATCAACTGGGGATTCTTCAATGACCATGGCAACACCTGGCACTGCAATGCCCACCTGAACAACTTCGTCATCTGCCAACCCAAATCGAATGAGGCACTGATCCTGCCCTTAGACTATGACTTAGCATTCACTAGGGACTAATTCATCAACATTGACCTAAGTTCCAAATCATATGGGCAGAACGATCCACACTAATTCGAACAGTTGATGCTAGGAGAGTATAATGCACTCGAGTACTCACTATCAGGCATGGAAGTCATGGACAACTTCAACTATAAAATAGATGAAACAGAAGTCAAGGTCACACCTGAGGAGCAGGAAGAGGTCGAAATGGCCAGAATTGGGTTCAGAGACACCCTGATATCCAATTTCAGAGCAGGCATGAAGAACAAAACAGAAGTAGGAGAGAAAATACAGAAACTGTGGAACTAAAACATAGAGAAGATCAAGGATATAGTGGATGTCTGCCTGCTGATTTCAGCAGAATTCCAAACATGATAGGATAGAGAGTATATGTCAGTATTTAAATATGGATAACGGAGCATCGATGGAGGCCTTCGATGAAGTGGAAGCACAGATCAAGACAATGTAAGATGATAGGGTTATTGAAGACACAAATAACTCGATGCGAAGGACAGACTAATCAATGAGAGGAATGACAGATACCAGAAATCTTTGAAGGCCTTCAACAGCTACATAACTAAGGAGAACACAGTGGTGAAGAAGAACATAGAGCACTGTCAACAGAGGGATAAGTGGTTCCGAAGTTAGGTGGATAAGGCATGGAGGACATCCATAGCCAATAGGCAGCTTGTGATCAGGAGCCTAGCCAGGACCAACATCGCCAAGCGAGATGCAGATGAGTGGATAGCCAGGATGGAGGACTAAATACTGGAAGACAGGTCCAGGAGCAGGTTCCCATAGGAGGAAAGGATGGACAACAGTGAACTCATAGGCAGGTATAACTAAATTCTGAAGCAGTATCGGTTCAATTGATCCCATTTCATATTATTAACGATCACTTAATGAGTTCAAACATGCTAGAAAGGACTCAGAGGTACCCAGTCGATGACCATGAACTAACCCTCAGCAGAACAGGTACATTGAGGATAATGAAGACATATCGATACTGAGATCACTGTTCAAGAAGTGCTCAGCCAATATAAGCATAAGGCAACTAGCCTACCATATCAGAGAACTAGTCATATCCGAATCCTTGAGTGTAGACAAACTGGATCTGAACTCATCAGAAGTAGTTTAGTCCAACTGGGTGTCACAGGTCGGCACCATGAGCAACAGCACAGTAGGCCAACCTATCAGAAACAAGTACTTAGAGTTCTTCCTTAAATGTGAAGCCATGATAACCAACATCAACTGCGATGAAGAGTGGGCCATCGTGGTCAGTCGGGAACTCAATAAACTAGAGCAGTTGGAGAGTGTCACTAATTAATTCTCAGCCAAAGTGCTCCTCAGGCACAGCTGGAAGAAGATACTTGATAAGGCACACCTCAAAATCAAGATAAGCAGCATATTCTCAGAAAGGTACAACAACATCGAGAATAAGATACAGAAGGTGGAGACCAGTCTGTCAGAAGTCAAGGAGTTCGACAATATAGAGGTTGAGGAAGATGTTAAAATTAAGACAGAGTACTTCTTCAGATGGTGCAAGTTTATCCAGCAGTCCAGGAGCGTCAAGCACTATAGAATTGAGGAAGTTGAGAATATTCGGAGGTCCATTTGTTTCCATGGACACAGCACCAAGTACAACAGTTTCATGACATGGAAGAAGTACACTAACCTGTCTAAAAGGGACAAATTTGCCACATTGAAGATTCATAATCAGCTGAGGAAGGCCAATGGGCTGAGACTCATTCAGACATTGAAGGCTACCAAAGAACTGAAGGGCATTGAGGAGCACCTAGAGAAGGTCATCGTGACTAAGATGGTATCCCTTCAGAAGAAGATGTTGCTGAAGGGTCTCTAGAACAACAGAATGAACAGTAGGGCTATCCTGGCATCGAGTAGGCTTTTGTCTAATGTCTGGTGTTACAGGTTTTTATAAGTAATATCTCACTCTCAGTCTGCCATCAAGACTAAAACCCATCGACTGCTCAGAGATAGCCATTACTCCAACTACTCCCATTTATGTTTGAGTAGGGCCTTCACCCAGATGAAGGTGAACCTGCGATAGACTCAGAGGAAACTTTCCCTCATACTATCCTTAGAAAGAAGGGATACATGTCCAGATTCATCCAGAGGGCATAGCAGCAGAAGAGGGCAGCCATGACACAGGAGGAAGTTAGTGAGTTCCTGACTGAAAAGAGGACAGTGTCATTCTTCTATCAGCTGTCATTAAATAAGACCAAGTTCCAGAGGGAAGAAGTGCAGGTGGAGAACCTCAATAAGAGCCTCAAACTGTCCAAGATACTGCAGATGATGGACATCAAGATGTCAGGAAAGGAAAACATGGAAGACAAATATGGCAAGTATCAGATACTGGTAGCCAAGAGGACATACAGGCAGAAGGAAAAACTGGTAGAAGGGCTAGCAAGAAACTCACAAAGGGAAAAGGAAATAAGAGTGAAGGTGGAAAGCACACACAACATGCTCAGGAAAGTAGCCATATGTTGTCTGAAGGGAAGACACGCACTTAACAAATAGAGGGAGAGTTAGGAGGAAAAGATGAACAAGAAGATCAACAACCTCAGACAAAGGAGAGCATTCAATGCCATCAAGGAAGAAAAAACAACAAGAGCAGAAGAAAGAGTAGTAATCAAGAGGGTACTCAAGTCCAAAGTCAAAAACACACTCATGTTTATCGATAAAGTCATCAGTGAAGTCAGGAAGGAAAGGAAGAACCTGTCAGTCCTCCAAGCTGCAATAGAAAGACAGCTAGTCAAGAATACATTCCATGTCATAGCTTCCAGATCAAATAGCATCAATCAAGCAGTCATGGATAATGCAGCATAGAGGGAACTTACTCTAAAAAGGAAGCTATTCGACATTATCAAAACCATATCTGACATCCAAAACAACAAATGTGAAACATTGGAACAATAATTGAACAGAATCACGAAAAGGAGGTTCCTAGCCAAGTTAATAGAGAAGAGAGAGCATCTTGAAAGCTAATAGTCAGTCAGAGCCTTCATCAAACTCAGAGCTATTCAAAGGATTGATAGCTGCTTCAAGGAAAGAAGAGATAACTAAGAAACCATAGCAATTAATAGATTCCGAGTATTCGGATTCTCCTTTGTTCGCAATCTATCTAATTCAAGAAAAGATAGAAAAAGCTGGAACAGAAGACACAGGAGTGTACGATGACTCTCCAAAAACAGTTAAAGGTGTTCTCATTTGCTCGATTCAAGATGAACTCTCTCAACTAACGAACTGATAAGATTTCTATTGATGAGAAGTTCACAAAGGTCATCAAATAGCTTAAACGAAGCAGCCTCATTAAGATGCAAAGACAGAAGGAAGAATTTAAGAGATACGGAAGAGAATCAACTGAAGATAACATTCATGCTGTTCAGAGAATAATTAAGCAGGGAGTATTCAAGTATCTGAACTTCCCAAGGATGATCAAGCAAGTTCAGGATAGAGTAGAGTTCAACAATATTAAACGGCTATATCGGTATCTGCATGAGAGAGCAATGTTAAACTCAAAGACTAGAAAATTGCACATCAGGAAGGCTGGGTGGCTACTCAAGTCATCAGTCAAAACAAGGAGAGAGAAGGATGCGAAGAGTCAGCAAGAAAGGGTCAGTTCAAGTCAACTATCTAATCTAATAAAGTACCATTCTTGATATTTTAGAAAGAGGCAAAGTGATGAGGCAAGAGAGCTTTTTGATATTCTTTCAGCTAGAAGAGAGCTCAGGAGCAACACTGTCACTTTGACCAAAAGAATTATATATCAGAATCTGATGAAAATGGTCAGGAACATCTACCATGTCAAGAACAGCAACATCAAGGCCAAAGTTGCAACCATTCACTACGCACGAAATGTACCCTCAAATTAAAGTAGATTCAACGGAAAGCATTCAACAACTTCATCATGTACTGCATCGAGGAGAAGCAGAAGGAGAATGTCAAAGGCAAAACACAACTGAAAGAAGCACAGCAGAACAAGAGCGTTGTCAAGATCGAGAAGATACTAGCCAACTCAAGACGAAGCTAGACCTTAACAGATAAGATATCCAGGTTTAATATGTCCAGAAGCAGGCACCTTGTAAGATGAATGCCTATATGATCATTTGTGATAGATGCCATCTGCGAAGTATCTCTCATCGAAGGTTTCCAGAAACCTGGTCCTCTTCCTGAGTTCCTCCATTTCGATATTCTGCTTGTCAAACATAGTCAAAGCACCCTCAGTCCAGTCATTCATTGGTTCATCTTTGCTGAAATAGAGGTAATTCATCATTTCTTGAGTCTGAACTTGAAGTCTTTCCTTGAGTCTTTGTTCATAGTATGTCAGTGGTACATCTCCCTCCTCTTCACTTGAATCCTTCTCATGCTCATTTCTGACAGCTATGGTTCTATGATAAGGTATAGGTTTGGGGACATCTGATGTTTCATTCTGGTGTTTCAGAATGTCCTCTATTTCCCCCTCTATCTGATGACTTCTCTTCTTGTCCCTATTTGATGAATTGTCTACTCTACTTTTCCTTTTCAGCTCTATAGTATCTTGCTTTCTATTTAATTTAATTCGGTTGGATTTCTCCTGTACGCTCGAATGCATTTCATTCTGTTTATTCGGCAGTTGTACTGAAATGTTGGAGGACTTGAATGAGCTACTTAGTTCCTATCTTGATAAGCTCTTCTTTCGACTGTTCCGAGGGGATGCCAACTTAGGCAACTTGACTATCACACTTTTCTGTTCTCCACTGAGTGAGGATAACAAGGGAGTTCCTGGTGCAGGCACTATTTTCGTCCTGTCCTTCTTCCTTATTACTTTCTTACTTGACTCTTCCTTATCATTGGTTATTTCGTCAGGAACTACTATATCCTTATACTTGTTCAACAACTGCATGATATGTGTCTCCTTCTCGTCAATGAGTTCCCTGATCTGATTGAATTTCTCCTCCTCAGCTTCTAACCCTTCAGGATGGTAGAATTGGAATGACTCTGGGTTGCCTGTCATAATTATATTGACCTTCGTATAACATTTACATTGAAAACAATAACCATAACCATAGCAATAACATAACTTGCTGGAAAATGTCACTTCTGCTTACCACTGAGCAGTTTCTTGACTTGCCTGGTGTTTCTGAAGTGGTCGAGGAAGGGTGATATCCTGTGTCCGTATAGTGAGTGTTTCATCTCTGTTTATGTCAGTACCTTGACATCCTCTTCTGCTGCCTGTTCTTCAATGGTGTCTTCATGCTTGAGTGTTTCCTTCAGTTTCTTGTTGGTCTTGAGCTTGAGCAGCCTGAGTCCCCTTCTGAATGGTGCATTCATCGGTGACATGCTTCTGATTTCCTTGGCTGACTCCACTTAAACTGTAGACTATAACACATACAGTCCTTCAATGTTCCTCAGACGATGCCTCCCACTTGATGGCAGGTTCCTGTCACTCCTGACTCCCTCATCGATACTGGCCTTCCTCTATGGTGATCGTATTCGTTGTTCTGTCCTAGAGAGGCTATCTCTAAAATATAGCCCTTTCGATGGAGGACTGGTGTTCCTGTTCCTTAATTTGGTATTAGAGGGTGTCACTGTCTGATTCAGGCACTTTACAGTATTATTCAGACTGAAGGTCTCAAGAGGGTTGCTGTGAGCCCTCTTATGGTGCTCTAGAGTCCTATGAATGTGCATTCGATGGTGTTTATCGTCAATTTTGAGTATCCTACCTTGTAATGGTGATCTCGATGTATGGATGGAAGGTGTTTGGCACTATTATTGGAGCATACTTGCCCTCGGATGATAGAATCCCTAACTCAATAACTTATATTGATATTATTCACTGATGACTGGATAGTAGGCATCCAGTATGTAGTCTTTCCCGATGCACCCATTTTGAATCCTATGATGAAGTCTCCTTAGTTGATACTCTCATAAAATGCAGTCTCTTTCCCTATATGGATTGTTGGAGGGTAGTATATACAGTTATTGATATCAGTAAGTCAGCCACTTCACTCTGGGCAAACTGGCTTTACCTAGTCATTTAGGAAGTTCAAAACTTTGCTGCTGGGCCGGGCATTGATGATGATATCCCTGAATCCTGCATCTATACTGTTGCTCTGGGTGTCTCCTTTGTTGCCCTCTGTGCTACTTTTGCCCTTAGTCTGCAGATGGAGGTAGTTGCATGTCTCGCCATAGGGACAGAATCCCCTTCTATAGAACTCTCGACACTCCTTTGTTTTGTACTTCTGGTTGGAGGTGAGTACCTCTGGGTTGCTGACGGTGTCTATCAGGGGAGTACCGTTGGTGTACCTGAGTTCGTGTCTGCCATGTGCATACTGACACCTGTCTCCATACCGGCACCACCCGAAGGACATATAGTTCCTGCACAGCTGTATCTTGTATTTGGCATTCTTGGGGTTGGAAGGGAACATGTACTCGTAGCTAGGGAGGGTTCCCTGGGCTCCACGTGTCTGGGTCACATCCCTCTCATTGTCTGAGTCATATTCAGTAGAGGTCTAGGAAAGCACTTTACCCTTCACTTTTAGGGGAGCAAGGGTGGTCATGTATGTGATAACCGAATGCGTGGTCAATGACGTCTTGAGGCATTTGTTAGAATGTAATAGATTACACTCACAACCAATTAAGACCTCTATCCCCTCGATCCGATCAGAAATCATTATATTATCATGTTTCAAATGACTATTTACGAAGGTTCACAGCAAGGAGAGGGTGCATGAACACAAAACACAGTCAATGGGTCTGTAACTGTCTGACATTATATTTAATTTTGGTCAGCAATCATGGCTAAACCCTAGTCATAACTAAATGCTAATATACTTTAAGGATAAAGATACTATTGATAGCCTAGCTCTTAATTAATGATAATCACTGGTAAATGATTTGATATGAATATGAACAGATCCTTTTCGGAAGCCCCACTCAGACTCAAGATCATCATGGTGGGTGACAGTGGAGTCGGGAAAACCAACATCAAAGAAAGGTTCTGCAGGAACAAACTTCGCAGTGCTGTCCAATGGAACCATCGGAGTGGAGTATGCTAGTCGTAAGTTCTGGGCTCCTTGGGGAGGCAAGAAGGAACGATTCGAAGTGACTGTCTGGGATGTAGCAGGAGGCACTGAAAAGGAAAGTGCCATCAACCCTTTCTACTTCAAGAGTGCCATCGGGGTCATCTATGTCTATGATACCACCAAGGAACACACACTCGAGTCACTCAAACGGTGGAGGTCCATCGTACTAGACAACATCAACTGCCCCAATATCTGTGAGTTTATTAATAGGGAATAAGACAGACCTGGTCAACCTGAGGGAAGTCCATACGATAAAGTCAAAAAATGGGCAATGGACAACGGCATCAGCATGTGCTATGAAACCTCAGCACTACTCAACCTAGGCATAGAAGATGCATTCCAAGTTTTCATCAGTGCAGTCATCCGGGAAATGCAAGCCAGAGGAATAGTCATGCCCATAGTACTGGACAAAAAATAGAAGAAACACAGAGGCTGCTGCTGAATCAAAGATAGGATTCGCAACCCAGCACAGGTGGCTAATGGTCTGTATATAGTCTGATTTCATTATGGCGGCATTGATTGATCTCAGCTCCCAGAGAAGAATATTTGTTTATTTTAAATTAAGGTTTAATATTATTTAATGGCCACAGTACCTTCTTTGACCCAAGACTGACATCCTACGAATTACAATAAAATGAATGCAACTCAATCCTACCATTCCTAGCAAGCAGCCCTTTGATTTATAGCCCAATAGGATTAATATTCGAACTCAGTTATAATAGTATATGCGGATTGGAGGATCCCTGAAGGTGGGGAAAATAATCCAATGATCCAGAGTTGTCAGCAGGACCATCAGGCATCATCTGAACCCTCCTCCTTATTTGGCCAATTTATTATTTGAGTTCAAAGCCCGGCTGAACCAGTCGTAGAGTCATAAATCTTAATCATACATTTCAACAATCGTCTGATGGAGAACGACCTTTTCCTGGGAGAACACTATATAGCTGAATTCTACGACTGCGAGTTTGAGAGGTTGGATGGCCCTACCGAGATTGAGAAGAATTTCCTGGACTGCGCCTAGATATGCAATGCCACAGTCATCTGTTCGAAGTTCCATCACTTCAATCCTTTCGGTGTAAGTGGAGTGGTGGTCATTGCTGAGTCGCATATGACTGTCCATACCTGGCCTGAGTTCAGGTATGCTGCTGTGGACGTGTTCACATGTTCGACCAAGATGAGGTCCAACAAGTGTGTAGAGGTGCTGGCCGAGAAATTCAAGTGCCTCAACCACAAGATGGTCTTCGTGCCAAGAGGATTCATCTCCTCCCTGCACATCACTGAGGAGGAAATCGAGAAGTCAAGGGAGCTGTTCATCGATCCCAAGACCAGAGCCATCGACAACAAGCAGGACAAGCTGGTTTCTGAATCCTGGATCTATGAAGAAGGCATGTCATCCAGATTCGGTATTCCCTATGATAAGATGCTCTACCACAAGAAATCAGAGTTCCAGGATATCAAGATCGTGGACTCACCAACCATGGGCAAAACCCTCCTGTTGGATAACGTCTTCATGATCTGTGAGAGGACTGAAGCCAACTACCATGAAATGATGGTGCATCCAGTGATGCAGATCAGCTTGGCTAAGGGCAAGAAGGAACTCAACGTCCTCATCATCGGAGGTGGAGACGGAGGAGCTGCCAGGGAACTCCTCAGGTACCCTCAAGTCAAGAAGATCAAGGTGGCTGAGCTCGATGGCGATGTCATCAACAGCTGCAGGAAGTACATCCCAGTCACTGGGTGTGCATTCGATGACCCCAAAGTCGAACAGGCAGTCGGTGATGGTCTGGCATACGTCGCCAGCACTGAAGAAAAATGGGATCTCATTCTCTGTGACGGATGTGATCCAATTGGAGAGGGAAGTAACCTGTTCACCAACAGTTTCTACTCCAACTGCCACAAGATCCTGAATGAAGATGGCATCTTCCTCACTCAAGGCGAGTCTCCTAATGCCTACCATTAACAGTTCCTGAAGACCCACAAAATCCTGCAGGATATCTTCGGAAAGGACAACAAGTCTCAGTTCTTCTACAGTCAGCCCATCTATGAGTTCGGTTTCTGGTGCTTCCAGTGTGCCATCAAGTCATCCGAAGGCTGCGACCTCAAGATCTTCAGCAGAAAGAACCTGGATGAGAAGGCCATCGAGGAGTTCACCGAAAAACACAACCTCAAATATTATAACTTTGACATCCACCTTGGTCAATGGCCGCACCTAACGGCGTTAGAAGCTCCTGTCTGGCATTTGACATAACCCACCCAGCATCCCACACAAGCAATGATTCATATCCCCATCTCATTTCATAATAATATAAATAATGAATATCATCAATAATCGAATAGAGAGGGAAGTCATTCAATCTTTGAAGAAGACATTCAGGAACACATTGAACACGACCACCAGACACACCCAGCTATCAGTGCTCTGTTCTGGAACTTGAGTTTACTTAGTGCCATATCTGATTTATCGCTGACGGTGCTCTCGGCTGCTGTGGTTTCTGCCTGTTCCTCCTTCTATGTTTCTCCTCCTTTGGCTGCTGTCATGGTAACCATGTACTTTCTTTGCTCCTCGAGTGTGAACTTGCAGTTGGCCACCCATCTCGCTCCTGGCCTTGCCCTATATCATGGACTTCATGGAAAACTCCTTGACAAATATGAGTTTGGCCATGATCCCACTTTAACCCCATCGCCATCCTTCTTTGCCTTGCTGACAACCTTGACGTACAGGTTCTCAGTATAGGGTGCTCCTGACTGCCTGGCTTCAGTTACGCACTCGAATTCCTCATTGCTTACCCAGAACATTCTAATCTCCTCCTTGCAATGGCAGTGGCTGGGCATGAAGGGAATTGGAGGAATTGGATGGTCGTATTCGACTACCCTCTCCGAAAACACAGGGCTGTTGGAGAAGTTGACCTTTCTCTCACTGTATAGAACTTGGGCCCAGTTGGCTTGAACTCAGAACTGGTGACATTGATGTTCTTTCTTGCCTTCTCAGATGTAGGCATATAGGCACAGTTTTCCTTCCTTTGATGGTGACTGGTTTATCTGAGAATGCCATCTAGTAGACATGATCGATGGTAGTGTTGGGTATTATACTGAGTGTATGTGAGTGAAGTATCTGTGTTTCTAACTGCGCCTTGACCTTCTGCTTCCACTCTGCCAATTCTTCTCTTCTTAGGGTGAAAGTGCTGATGGTACTCTGGTTATCTTCTGGTACTACCTGAATTAGCATTGGCCTCTTCCATCTGCTGTTCGATGACTTCTATGATCTCAGATGTGTCCAGCATGAACTTGCCCAGTGTAATCTGTCCTGCTCCTGTTGTCAGCACTATGATTTTTTCGAATATCCTGACCTTGGCCTCAATCTCATCTATTCCTTCGAATGGTATCCTCAGGTTAATGGTGCCATCCGATGAACCGAATTGTAGTCCTTCTCCATAATCTTAAGGATACCCTTGGTGATCCTTCCTGGTCGAAAATACACAGTTAAACTTCTCCACTTGCTTCCCTGCATTTTCTCTGAATTTGATCATTTGAGGTGACTCTCGACATCCCTCACTGTATCTATAGGGGTATCACTTCTAAGGAGTAATCCTTCCAATTTTGCCATAGCCACATCTAGCACTTGGCTGGCTTCCTTTCCAAAAACTGAACAACATCCTCCTCAACTTGGGATATCTC
>JALQPE010001545.1:0-21193 GCA_030407315.1 Asparagopsis taxiformis | reverse complement strand
TTGGGGCGACCGCGGAAGTCTGGCCGAATATACTCACGCTGCCGAGGTTCGACTTGTTGAACTCGGTTCTCGTCAGTATTGATGAACACTATATCGCCGCATACGGCCTTTCCGGCTTTGCGATTGCCTGTAACCAAAAAGTTGCTGTTTTCGCCGTCAGGCTGAAATAGAGACTCTTTGCCATAAGTGGCAATAATGCGCCCGCGCTCTGTATTAGCCAAAACCCTATTCCAGCTCTAGTAGTTGGTCTACTTTGGCGGCGCAGATAAAATCGTTTTCACTTAAGCCCTCAATCGCATGGGTTGTCCAGCTAACTGAAACAGAATCATAGGTAAGCAAAATGTCAGGGTGGTGGTCTTCAGTGTGGGCTATCCATGCAACGGCATTAACGAATGCGGATGCCTGCCAATAATTGCTGAATTTAAAGTCGCGTTGGATTTTGGTTTCGGATACGCGCGCCCAGTTGGTGTCAATTAAATCCAAAATTTAAGCACTTCAGCAGTTGAGAGCGGGTCCACTCCGCCTTCACAAGACTGACAGTGTTTGGTGGCTAGGTCTGACATGCGGGTGCCGTAGTTACTAATGAGACGCTAATGGTATGGGGCAGTTTGTTAAACTCCAGCGCTAGATAGATTTTTTTATTGAGAGCTTTATGCGCAGCGAAAACAACCTGATATGGCTGGACCTTGAGATGGACAGGTTTAGATTGTTTTAACGACACGATTATCGAGATAGCGACAGTAATTACAGATGCTCAACTTAACGAGTTGGCTGTTGGGCTGTTATCGCTGTGAGTCAGCCTCAGGAGCGGCTCGATGCGATGGATGAGTGGAACCAGAAGCATCACGGCGGTTCGGGACTAATCAAGCGGGTTCAAGAGAGCAGTGACACTATGGCTGACGCTGAACGGAAAACGCTCGACTTTGTGGCTGAGTGGACGTTAAAGGGTAAATCTCCTCTGTGCGGAAACAGTATCTGCCAAGATCGACGTTTTATGGCTCGAGAAATGCCTCTGTTAGAGGCTTGGTTTCATTATCGTCATATTGATGTGAGTACGCTTAAAGAGCTGGCGCGTCGTTGGGAGCCTGAGGTTTATAAAGGCTTCAATAAAAAGGTGTACACCTCGCTTTAGATGATATTCGAGAGTCAATTGAAGAAATGCGCTACTACCGAGCGAAGCTATTTAAGTAGCGCATCTGATCTGAAGGTTTACGCCCATAAAAAAACCGCACCTTAAGGTGCGGTTTTTTATTTCTAGCATTTGCTAGGAGAGGCGTTTACTGGTCAAGTAAACGAACCTCTACGCGACGGTTTTGCTCGCGGCCTTCGCGAGTATCATTGCTCGTCGCTGGGTCAGCTTCGCCAACACCTTTCGCTATAACGTAGCTGTACGAAACACCACGCTCAATCAAGTACGCTTTAACGCTGTTCGCGCGCTTGCGTGATAGAGCAAGGTTATAGTCAGCCGTACCGGTAGTGTCGGTATAACCGGTTGCTACGGCAACGATGTACTTGCGTTCAACCATTTGGCCAGAAATACCTTCTAGCTTGGCTTTGGCTGCGTCGCTTAGCTCAGCGCTGTTCAAGTCGAAGTAAACCACGACCAACTCGGCAGGCGCGGCAGCTTCTTGTTGCTCAGCACAACCGTTAACATCAACCTTGGTACCTTTGGCTGTGTTAGGGCATAGGTCAGCACCGTCAGCAACGCCATCGCGGTCGCTGTCTACAGGGCAGCCTGCGCTATCTACGTGAACACCAGCAGCAGTGCCTGGGCACGCATCTTTGGTGTCTACTACGCCATCACCATCTGAATCAGCTGGTGTAGGAGCGCTGCTGCGGCCTGAGGCTTATCGCCTAGAGGAACAACCAAGCCAAGCAAAGCGATGGTATCGCTTAGCTCGTCAGTTGCGTTGTCACTGAAATCTACCGTTGGCGGATGTCGCCACGCAGTGCGAGACCGTTGTCGGTTAGTCGTGCTTGCAGACCTAGACCAGCGTCTAGAACGATCGAATCATCGGCGTTGGCGACGTCGTTTGATAACCAGCCTGCACCAATAGTGAATAGTGGGGTTATCGCGGCTGTACGGCTCTTGAACCAGTGGCTTCAATACCAGCACCGATCTGATCTTGCACATCACCCAAGTCTACGTATTGGATACGGAAGTCCAAATCCATTTTCTCAGTGATAGCGTTACCAATGTTGATTTGTCCAACCGCACCGTCGGCATCGTTACCACGGTCGTCATCGGCCCAAACGTAACCGGCCATTGGAGAAATATGCCAACGGTCGTCAATGTGATCAGCCAATGCGGTAGTTGAGAGTGCGGTAGCACCAACTACAATCGCCAGTTTAGAGAAGTTCATTCAGAATACTCCCAGTTTTAGAACTTTTATTGGTGCATGACGCAAGACGCTGTTTCTACACCACGCATGCCGCGGATAATAGCAAAAAAAAAGGCCGTACGCAGATTTTGCGAACGGCCTTTTTAAGTGTGGAGTGTTAACTACTAATTAACGTGAAACTCTACACGGCGGTTGCGCTGGCGGCCGTCGTCGGTAGCGTTGCTTGCTACTGGGCGACCTTCGCCAATTCCGCGTTCGCTAAGCTGTGATGAAGAAACACCAGCATCAGATAGGTATTGCTTAACTGCTTCAGCGCGTTTGATAGACAAAGTGTAGTTGTAGTCTGACGGACCAGTATCATCAGCATGACCAACAACGTCTACAACCAAGTCCGGGTGTGCTTGAAGTACTGCTGCAACTTCATCAAGCGTTGCGCGAGCATTGCGAGTTAGTTGCGCAGAATCTAGCGGGAAGGTTACTGCAGGCAATGCAAGCGGCGCATCAGAAGCTGAAGTCGGCATTGGATCGTCGCGACCAATGGCCAGTTGTGCGCCAACAAGGGCAGTCCACTCGTAGAAAATGTCGTGTTGTACTCTTCTTTGCCGCGGTGGATGTCCATGCGATAGCGAAGCTCGCCACGTAGGGTAACCGCTTCGTTCTTAATTTTCTTAAGTACACCGCCGCCTAGCTCTACAACAGGTGCATAGTTGCTGGTGTTTGCAAATTCCACACTGGCACCACAATGCTGGCAAGTGCGAAAGGCGTTAAATCGTCGTCACGGCGGTAGGGAAGTACAAGCCACTAACGTTCAGTGCAGTGCGACGGTACTTGCCGTCTTGGTCAACGTCTAGCGCCGCTGTGAGCGGCGCTAAATTCGATGTTCCATTTGTCTTCGATTGCGCGGCCGGCACTCAAATACAAGCTAGGACCGATATCTAAGTCGTTTTTGTCTGCTAGTACGAAACCAACGGCTGGTGCTACATACCAGTCTTCAGCGTTTGCACTGGCACTTGCGGTAATTGCACCAGCGGCTAGGAGAGCAACGCTAAGCTTATTCATTACAAATCCTCAATGTGAGTGGCAGCGGTTCTTATTAAAGAACCAAATTAGTTAATTGGGCGACGGTAATTGTATAGCAATGGCTACAAGCGTGTAGCCATTGCTTGCAAATTACTCCTGAACTTCAAGTTCTACGCGGCGGTTTTCAGCGCGTCCAAGTTCGGTCTCGTTGTCAGACACAGGGCGTGATTCGCCATAACCTTTAGCACTAAGCAAGTCAGATGAAACGCCTTTAGATGCTAAATAGTCTTTTACCGCGTTTGCGCGTTTTTGTGACAGTTGCAGGTTGTAGTCAGATGGTCCCATCCAATCCGTATGACCTGAAACTTGTGCGGCCAAGTCTGGTTGAGAGTCCCAAACGGCAGCGACATCATCAAGAATGCGTTTAGCGTGTGGTGTCAGCGTGGCGGAGTTGAACTCAAAGTTTACGCCTTTTAGCACGGTTGATTGCTCAATAACACAACCGCGACCATCAACCTCAAGGCCCTCTGGTGTATCTGGGCACTCGTCAGCAGCGTTTAGTACGCCATCGCCATCGTCGTCAACAGGCAGCGGTCGGGCCAACTGCGACGCCTTCAGCTGTGCCTGGGCATTCGTCTTTTGAGTCGTTAACGCCATCGCCGTCGCTGTCTTTGTCAATCTTACAGCCGCGTGCGTCTACTTCAGTGCCGGCTGGGGTGTTAGGGCAGGCATCTTGTGGGTCGATAACGCCATCATTGTCTGAGTCCAGTGGGCAGCCTTTGCCGTCAACCGGAGTGTTTGACGGAGTGTTAGGGCATTGGTCTTCCGCATTTGATACGCCGTCGTTGTCGTCATCAGGTGGGCGAGGAGCATCGCCAAACGGTACGTTCAAGCCTAGGTTGATAATGCCGGAATGCGTGTTGCGAGACGTGTTATCAAGGTGGCTGGTGCGATAGCGCACGTCAAATCGAATGCCTAGGCGATAAGCGTTGATGCTGCTTAGGAAGCCAAAGCCGAAATCAACAAAATTACCGTCTGACGACGTGCCGCCAGTTTCTACCTCAGTGACACCTGCGCCAAGGATGGTAAATGGTGAGAACTCTGGTTTCGGTTTTTGAACATCAGTAGGTCGATACCGTAGCTGGTGTCGTCTAACTCGCCGCCACCGGCTAAGTCGTAAGAGCCGAAGTCAGCGTGAATCTCAGCGCTTAATGTGCGGCGTAAGAACATGCCGACGCCTACGCGGTAGGCTAGGCCGGCATCGTCTTCACACCAAAGCTCTTATCGTAAGCGTGTACGCTGCCCGATGTTGCTGTAGATGCGTTTGTCGAACTCGCCGTCGTAAGTTGGCGTGTCGTAGGTAGAGCCTTCATTTTCGCCGAAGGCTTTCATGATACCTAAACCAGCGATGAAGTCAGTGGAGCTGTCGCTGCCAAATAAGCCTGGTCGTTGTCGTGCATGTTGGTGCGGGCTTTTAACTCGCCTCGAACCATGCCCGATTTAAAACCAATGCCCAGATCGTAGTACATGTAATCAAACTATTGACGCCGGTGCCTTTAACTTCTGCTTGTCCAAGGCCCGCCGTGGTATACATGCCGTACTCGCGGCCGAGTGGTAGTACAAGACGTTTAGGCCGGCGCTATTAACGTCAACGCTGCCGGCAGTGCGATCTAGGCCAACCGTGCCATATGCAGCTTCCACGGCAAGGCTGTGGCTCAAATGCTTGCCCATGCTAATGGTGTAACCAGGAGAGTCGCCGTCTGCGTTCCAGTTTCCGTCAGCGTTATAAAAGTTATATAGCGCACCCAGGTACCAGCGAGTGTCTGCTGGATCGTCGTTTGCGAAACTAGTGGTGGCAGTGGCTGCTAAGCAGGCGCCAGTGCAGGCTGTTATGAATGCTTTTTTGAGCATTTGACGTCTCCTAGGAAGGCTGAGCAATTGTCATGGTTTATTAATTTGCTGAGTAGTCTATAAAAAGTGCTAGTTGCCACGCAAACTGGCTTCTACGTCAGTGCGCTATAACTTGTGTGAAGCTGTATGCGGTCGCCGTTAATGCCGTAGCGAAGCAGCGCTTGTCTAATGATTTTGGCGCGGCGGTATTAGATCGTTTTTGCTTGTCGCGTTAGCGTGAATGTCTACCGACAAGTGTTTTCTATGCAGTAGTTCGCGAGCTATGCCAGTTGTGTGCTCTGGCCAGCCGTTGTTAGCTCGGCACTGTCTTTTTGGAAAGTGAACTGGAATGCTGAATTGTTTGCGCTAGGAGAGGGCTTGGTCGCAGGAGCTGTAGTCGCCACAGGGTCAGCGTTAGGTTGCTCGGCTTGAGCGACTAATGGTGCAGGAGCTGTGTTCGGGAGCGCTGGTGTCAGCTGGCTCTGGTGTTTCGACTTGCCTCGGCTGGGCCGCTTGTTCGTTGCTGCAACCGTTAATGTCAACGGCCGCATCGGCAGCGGTGCCCGGACAATAATCTGCTTGGTTGTGAATGCCGTCGCCATCTATGTCATTAGAGTTTTCGTACTCAGCAATGTCTGGGTATTCCTCTTCGGTGACATGGCTAGTTTGGCCAAGAGGAATGCTCACGCCAATATTGCGATGAGGTCGTCGTATTCGGTTGTGCCTTGCGTTGCGTCGTCAAAGAAATCGCGACGCAGGCGTACGTCTGCTCTTACGGCCATTCCGCCGCCGGTGATTCTATGGAATACGCCAAGTCCAACGTCCGCATAGTGGTTTTGCGCATCGCCGTTTGCGTCTTCACTGCGTTGGAAACCGGCGCCAAGCAAAAAGTAAGGGGCTATGTGTTCGCTGCGGTTCAAGCGGATGTTGGCAAGAATTCCTGCACGGGCCTGTCTAAAGTCGTTGCCGTGCTGATTTCGGTTTCAGTTGCGCCAATTTCGGTTTCGAGGATAAGTAGGCTGTTTACTTTTTTTGAAACGCTTAGGTTAATTCCAAAGCCGTTTTCGTCTTGAGCAAACTGGCCACGATCATCATCCAAGTCGGAAAAACTTGTCGTAAAGCTGATAGTTGGTTTGTCTGAAAACGCAGCGATGGCGAAGCTGCTGGTTAGCGCGAGAGCAGAGGCGGTTAAGATACGAAAGGCGTTAACGCATGTTGTTTTGTTTCAACCCTTGATGATGCGAGCAGTGCGAAATGAGTAACTGGTTTTAGCCTCAAAGCTGAGGACATTTATTATTAGAAGGCTATTAAACGTGTCTAGCAAAGTTTGGCAAATAATACGAGGGTTTGGTGAATTTTGCCCCGATTTTTATACAAATCGGTAAACTCTGCGCGCCCATGACCGATCCAGCTATTCATAACGATCCAAATAACGATTTAAGCAAGTTGCCACAGCTTGCTGGCGCGCTGCTGGATAGGGTTAGTCAGTTAGGTGTTTTTTATGACGTTGAGTCGAGGGCAGAGCGCCTACAGGAAGTGGTCAGAGAGCTTGAAAGCGCCGAAGTTTGGAATGACCCAGAACGTGCGCAAGCCCTGGGCCAAGAGCGCGCTCGATTAGAGGCGGTAGTCAATCCGTTAACGCAAATGCACGTAGGATTGGCTGAAACTCAAGAGCTGGCTGAAATGTTAGCGGAAGAGGATGACCAAGAAGGTTTGCTTGAGTTTTCAGCTGAGCTTGAGTCAATGCGGTTGTGATTGACGTTTAGAGTTTCAACGTATGTTCTCTGGCGAGGCCGATGCGAACAATGCGTATGTAGATATACAGGCAGGGTCAGGCGGCACTGAGGCGCAGGACTGGGCCGAAATGTTATTGCGGCAATATTTGCGCTGGGGCGAAAAGAAGGGGTTTAAAACCGAACTAGTAGAAGCCTCTGCCGGCGACGTGGCTGGTATAAAAGCGCCACTATTAAGTTTGAAGGCGAATACGCCTATGGTTGGCTTCGTACCGAAACAGGCGTGCATCGCTTAGTGCGTAAATCACCATTCGATAGTAGCAAACCGTCGTCACACGTCCTTCGCTTCGTTGTTGTGTCGCCAGAAATTGACGACAACATTGATATTGATATCAACCCTGCTGATCTGCGGGTGGATGTTTATCGTGCCAGTGGCGCGGGCGGTCAGCACGTGAACAAGACCGAGTCAGCTGTGCGTATTACCCATGCGCCTAGCGGGGTAGTCGTGCAGTCCCAGAGTCAGCGGTCTCAACACCAGAACCGGGACAATTGCATGAAGCAGCTACGTGCTAAGTTGTTCGAGCTGGAAATGCATAAGCGCCGTGAAGAACAAGACGCATTGGAAGCCACCAAGTCAGACATAGGTTGGGGCAGCCAGATACGTTCTTACGTTTTAGACCAGTCGCGAATCAAAGACCTTCGTACGGGCATGAAACCGGTAACACTCAAGCCGTGTTAGACGGCGACCTAGATAAATTATTGAAGCTAGCCTTAAGCAAGGCCTTTAAGTCTGAATTAAAGAAAAACGCATGAGCCAAGAAAACGCCAAAACTGACGAGAATCAACTGATTGCCCTGCGCCGTGAAAAGTTGCAACAGCAGCGTGGAAAAGGCGTGGCTTATCCAATAACTTTACGCCCACAGATTCTGCCGAAGCATTACAAGCAGAGCTGGGGGCGTTTGATAAAGAAGCACTAGAACAGAAAGACCGAATTGCGAGCGTTGCTGGGCGTGTGATGGCCAAGCGCGGCCCGTTTTTGGTGTTGCAAGATGCGTCGTCACGAATTCAGTTATACCTAGATAAAAGGCTTTCCCTGAAAACGTTGTGGCTGACATTAAGGCCTGGGATATCGGCGACATTGTCGGCGTGACGGGCCCTGTGCACAAATCGGGTAAGGGTGATTTGTATGTGTATATGCAACAAGCACAATTGTTGACCAAGTCGCTAAGACCTTTACCAGAGAAGTTTCATGGTTTAACAGACGCGGAAACCCGTTATCGGCAGCGATACGTCGATCTAATAATGAACGAAGATGTGCGTGGCAAGTTTAAGCGTCGCCAGCAAGTCATTGATTTTATTCGGCAGTTTCTTCGTGACAAGGACTTCATGGAAGTTGAACGCCGATGATGCAAGTCATCCCTGGCGGAGCAACGGCCAAACCTTTTGTAACGCATCACAACGCCCTGGATATGCCGTTGTTTTTGCGTATTGCGCCAGAGCTGTATCTTAAGCGCTTGGTTGTGGGCGGTTTTGATCGCGTGTTTGAAATTAACCGTAACTTCCGTAATGAAGGGCTATCTACGCGCCATAAACCCGAGTTCACCATGCTTGAGTTTTACCAAGCGTATGCGGATTACAACGACCTAATGGACCTCACTGAAGCAATGTTAAGAGGCATTGCTGAGCAGGTGGTGGGCGCCACTACTGTCGAGTATCAGGGCCAGTCCTACGACCTTGCGCAGCCGTTTAAACGACTGTCGGTCGAGCAAAGCATATCGAATTCAATCCTGACATAGACAGCAGTCGCTTGAGAGAGGATGCCTACCTGCGTGAGCAATGTGATCGCCGGGTATCCCGCATAAGCCAAGCTATGGCGAAGGTAAGTTGCAAATCGAGATTTTCGAAAAGACTGTTGAAGAGCGATTGGATCAACCCACCTTCATTACGGAATATCCTGCCGAAATCTCGCCATTGGCCCGCAGAAGTGATTCGGACCCGTTTGTGACCGATCGGTTTGAGTTTTTTATCGGTGGTCGCGAAATTGCCAATGGTTTTTCTGAGCTCATGACTCAGAAGACCAAGAGCAGCGTTTCTTGGCTCAAGTGGCAGAAAAAGATGCGGGTGATGACGAGGCCATGCACTTCGATGCCGATTACATCCGTGCGCTAGAGTATGGTTTGCCACCAACAGCTGGCAGGGCATCGGTATTGATCGCCTGGTAATGTTCTTTACCGACTCTGCCAGTATTCGTGAAGTGATTTTGTTTCCGCACATGCGCCCAGAATAAGCCTAGTTTTCGCTTAGCTGGTAGGTAGGGCAGAGGTAACTGCGCTACCGCAGAGCCATCGTCCGCGGCTAGTCCGCGCTCAGTGGCCTCAATTTTTACCATGGCTAAACACTCTGTAGCACTGCTGAACAATACTGAGCCGGCTTTGGTGCCGTTGCTGTCCATTACGTCATGCCCGTGGGCCATAGCTGAGTTGAGACGAACCATGCGCTGTTTCAGTTTGCCTCTGAAGTGCGTTCTCGCGACGATTTCCTGCCCTGGATAACAGCCTTTACTGAAGCTCAGTCCGTTGAGTTGATCTAGGTTAAGCATTTGGGGAAGGTATTTTGCGAGTCTTCGGCAGCCAGCACAGGAATGCCTAGCTCACGAAGGCCTGTTCCCAACCTGCGGCTGACTCTGTGGTTAAAGAAAACATTCCGCCTACCATCCTGCAGTAGCAACTTTCTGGTTCGCTAAAGCTAAACGTCGTCTCTCATCACGAACATCTTGAGCCTAGGCATGACTTGGCTATAAGTCTCACTGGGAATAAACAACGTTATGCTGTCGTTGGCCTTTTCTAACCACATCAGTGAGGTAACGCGGCCTTGGATGTTGCACCAGGCCGTTATGGTGGGCGTGTTTTCCGGTATGGCTGCGACATCTGCCGTTAATTGCCGTTGTAAAAAGTCCGAGCTGTCCTTGCCAGAAAGGGTAAGTTGGTGAGTTGCATGAAATTCGACCGATATTCCGTAGTGACAAACCCAAAGGGTTGAAATATGACGGTTATTTTAAAGTAGCGCCTTGCTCGCGGTAAGGCTTTACGCGACAATACGCGCCGTTTAAACGGCCTTCAGGAGTGCCTCGTGACATCAAGCTCACACGAGACGCAAAACAACCAAGTGCAGATCAATACCGCGGTATCAGCGGATCAATCTTCTGCGTTGGCAGAAAACCAGCAACAAGGCCAAAACCCCGAATTAAAAGTCAATGAACTTGGCGGCCGAAAGGCCCAGAGCCAACCCGTTTTGGTGACTGGGAACGCAAAGGCCGTTGTGTTGATTTCTAATACCTCCATCTAGATACAGCCGTTCCGGCCTAGCTAATAAGGATGTTTCCTAATGAGCCAATCTCAACCTTCCACTAATCGGCCAATGTCGCCGCACCTTCAGTGTAACCGCTGGCAGATTACGATGACGCTCTCGATTCTGCACCGTGCTACCGTGTGGCTTTAACCTTTGGTGCTTTTGCTCTAGTTGCGTGGCTGGTTGCCGTTGCAGCTGGCCCAGAGGCCTATGAAGTCGCGCAGGCCTGCTTGCAGTCTTGGTTCGGCCTTGTGCTGGCGTTTGGATGGTCATTCTCGCTCTATACCATTTATGTAATGGCATTCGCCATCTTGTATGGGACGCAGGCAGTGGCTACAGCATGAAAGGTCTGTATACCGGTGGCTATATCGTGGTGGCAGTATCTGTTGCATTAACCGCGGTTACTTGGGTGGCATTGCTAGGGGGAGCTGCGTAATGAGTATGCAATCACCATTGTCTAGAGCCAAAGGTCTTGGTTCTGCCAAAGAAGGTTTACATCACTGGGTTGTTCAGCGCTTCACGGTATCGCTTTAGTACCGTTAAGCCTGTGGTTTATGTGGGCCATGGTTTGCCTAGCGGGAGCCGAGCATGCCGAAGTGGTTGCATGGATGAAATCTCCTGTAAACGCTGTCGCGCTTTGCCTATTTGTTGGCGTCGCTTTATATCACTCTGCGCTAGGCGTGCAGGTGGTGCTTGAGGACTATATCTCCCATGAGGGTTTTCGCATGGTGAAGATGATTGCTCAAAAATTCGTACATTATTTCCTCGCGGCGCTGGGCATTTTCTGCGTGCTGCAAGTGGCGTTGGGAGCCTAATTAGATGACTGCTGCATATAACATTATCGATCACACTTACGACGTAGTTGTAGTGGTGCCGGCGGCGCAGGTTTGCGCGCCACTTTGGGCTTGGTAGAACAGGGTTTCTCTACTGCCAATATCACCAAAGTATTTCCAACTCGCTCTCACACCGTAGCTGCTCAGGGCGGTATTTCTGCTGCGCTGGGCAATATGGGAGATGACAACTGGCGTTGGCACATGTACGACACGGTCAAAGGCTCCGACTGGCTTGGTGACCAAGACGCAATTGAATACATGACCAAAGAAGCGCCCAAGGCCATTATTGAGCTTGAGCACTATGGCGTGCCGTTCTCGCGTACCGACGAAGGCAAAATTTACCAGCGCCCATTTGGTGGCATGACCACTAACTTTGGTGAAGGCACAGCGCAGCGTACCTGTGCGGCCGCTGACCGTACCGGTCACGCCATGCTGCACGCGCTGTACCAGCAATCTATTCGCCATAAAGCCGAGTTCTACATCGAATACTTTGCGCTTGACCTAATCATGGACAGTGATGGCCAATGTCGTGGGGTTATCGCCATGGACAGGCAACTGGTGACATTCACCGCTTCCGTTCTCAGCAAGTGATTTTGGCTACCGGTGTTATGCCGCGCTTACTTCTCATGCACGTCGGCGCACACCTGTACTGGTGACGGCGGCGGCATGGTATTGCGTACAGGCAACCCACTCCAAGATTTGGAATTTGTTCAATTCCACCCAACCGGTATTTACGGCTCAGGTTGTTTAATCACCGAAGGCGCGCGGGGCGAGGGTGGTTATCTAACCCAACTCAAACGGTGAACGCTTTATGGAGCGTTACGCACCAAATGCGAAAGATCTTGCTTCTCGTGATGTTGTTTCCCGTTCTATGACAGTGGAAATCAACGAAGGTCGGGGCGTGGGTGGCGACGCTGATCACATCCACTTGCACTTGCATCACTTGGGTGCTGATACGTTGGCAGAGCGCCTGCCGGTATTTCTGAGACCGCCAAGATTTTTGCTGGCGTTGATGTCACCAAAGAGCCTATTCCAGTGTTGCCTACGGTTCACTACAACATGGGGGGTATTCCAACCCAGATTGGCGGTGAAGTGGTCACTAAGCGCGGTGACGACACGATGCGGTGGTGCCTGGCTTGATGGCTGTTGGTGAGGCCGCTTGTGTATCAGTACACGGCGCTAATCGCTTAGGCTCTAACTCGCTGCTCGACTTGGTTGTATTCGGTCGTTCAGCCGCGCATCGTTGTGGAGAGCTTCTCAAAGCCGGTGCAAATCAGCCTGAATTGCCAGAATCGGAAACCGACAAAGCCCTGGCGCGCTTGATAAGTTCCGCTACGCAGACGGCGACAGCTCTACTGCTGATGTACGCTTGGATATGCAGCGCACCATGCAGAAGCATGCTGCTGTATTCCGTACCGGCGAGAGCATGAAAGAGGGCATTGAAAAGATGAAAGGCGTGCACGCTCGCATGGCTGACATCAAAGTCACCGATCGCTCCTTAGTGTGGAACTCAGACCTAATTGAAACCCTAGAGTTAGACAACTTAATGGGCCAAGCGATTGTGACGATCAATTGTGCGGACAATCGCGAAGAGTCTCGTGGTGCTCACGCTCGTGACGACATTCAAGATCGTGATGACGAAAACTGGATGAAACACAGCATTGGCTGGTACGACACAGATAAAGGCAGTGTCGAAATTGACTACCGCCCAGTGCATGACTACACGCTCACTGACGACTGTGAGTACGTTAAACCTAAAGCGCGTGTTTACTAAGGAGAGTACAGATGGCTCAATTTAGACTTCCTGCTAACTCTCGTATTGGTAAAGGCAAGGTATTTGAAGCCCCAGCCGGCGCCAAAAACGTTAAGAAGTTCAAGATCTATCGCTGGAACCCAGACGACGGTCAAAATCCTCGCGTTGATACTTATAACATCGACATGGATGCCTGCGGCCCCATGGTGCTGGATGCGTTAATTAAGATCAAAAATGAAATGATCCGACTTGACGTTCCGTCGTTTCATGTCGTGAAGGCATTTGGGCTCTTGCGCCATGAACATTGATGGCACAATACTTTGGCTTGCACTAAAGCGATTGACGAAGTGAAAGGCGCCGTGGGCGTGTATCCGTTACCGCATATGGATGTCGTTAAAGACTTGGTTCCAGATTTGACCAACTTCTACGCGCAATACGCCTCTGTAGAACCGTGGTTGAAGAATGATAATGCGACCACTCAAGATGCAGAGCGTTTGCAGTCCAAGGAAGAGCGCGCCAAGCTCGATGGCCTTTACGAGTGCATTCTATGCGCTTGTTGCTCGACGTCTTGCCCTAGTTACTGGTGGAACGGCGACCAAATACCTTGGGCCGGCCGCTTTGTTACAGGCGTATCGCTTCTTGGCGGATAGCCGCGACGAAGCTACTGGCGACCGTTTGGATGCATTAGAAGATCCGTTCAAAACTATACCGTTGCCACACCATCATGAACTGTTCTCGTACATGCCCTAAAGGGCTAAACCCAGCGCAGGCGATTGGTGAAATTAAGAAGATGCTGGTCCAGCGAGTAGGCTAATTGCACGCAATACAGGCCCGAAAACGGGGCCTAGTTTTTTTTATAGTATGTCTAATCCTTCTACCTTAATGCCTGTTGGGCAACTGCGCTGGCGCTGCCGTAGGGGCATGCGTGAGCTAGACGTTTTGTTGCTCAAGTTTTTAGAGCTACGCTACGCGGGATTAAGTCACGCCCAAAAAGAGACCTTTGAAGCGGTTTTGCAACTGCAAGACCCTGATTTATACGCAATGCTACCGGCAAGCTTGTGCCAGAGTCAGTTGAAATTAGGGAAATGATTGAGCTGTTGCTTGAGGTGTCGTCAGACCAGACTTCGGTTGGCTAGCCGCTAGTCATTGCGCGATTTACGCCATGAAGCCAGATGCTAGCCCGTTTACATGGGTGCTTGCCCCTAGTCGTGCAGTTAGGTATTTAGCGTTGGGCTTTTTCCTACTGACCAGTGTTTTGTTTGTTGTCGTTTTGCCTCTGGGCATCGCTACGTTTTAGTTTTGCTGTTGGCAATGTGGCTACTCTGGGTTTGGCGAAGTCATCACGCCTTAGGTGGTCGCTCTATGCTTATTCAATATGCCAATGGCGACTTAAAAGTGACTAGCGCGCGCAAGCATGAGAGTAGGGAATATAGCTCGCTCTCACTAATGTGTTGCCGTTGGCTCGGGGCCAACACGTTAATTGGCTACGGCAAGATTGCTGGCGGACAGTCGCTTGATATTGCACTAACACCTGACAATAGCTCGAAGGCTGAACGCCATCGGCTCGCGATGCACTACCACTCAGGCGCGTTTGAATAGCTAGCCGTGTTTGGCGGCGTGAGGATGCTCGCTCTAGCGCCGGGTTTTTTGTCCGGGTAATCACTAGTGTAGTGAAGGCCTCGGCTTTCCTTCTCAAAGACGCGCTTTTAACAATTAAATCAGCTACTTGCATCAAGTTTCTAAGCTCAATGAAGTCCGAGCTGACTCGATACTGGCTGTAATAATGCTCAACTTCGCGATTTAATAATCGAGTCGGTTGCTGGCGCGTTCTAAGCGACTGTTGCTTCTCACAATTCCAACGTAATCCCACATCAACTTTCTGAGTTCGTGCCAGTTGTGTGAAACCACCACGGCTTCATCTTCTTCACTTACCTTGCTTTCATCCCAGGCGGGTAGCCCTTGCGAAGGGGATGCAACTGATTTAGATGCGATATGTTTTGCTGCTGCGCGACCGTACACAATGCACTCCAACAGGGAATTGCTGGCCATTCGATTGGCACCATGCAGGCCGGTGCTGCCGTTTCGCCAATTGCGTATAAGTGAGGCAGGTCGGTCCGGCCATCTAGGTCTGTGAGAACGCCACCACAGGTGTAGTGGGCTGCTGGCACTACGGGTAGCGGACCTTTAGTCATGTCGAGGCCGAGCTCCATGCAGCGTTCGTGTACGCCTGGGAAATGCTCGGTTATAAAGGCGGATTCTCGATGGGAAATGTCTAACCAAACGTGTTCAGCGCCATGTTTTTTCATTTCAGCATCGATTGCGCGCGCCACAATGTCGCGGGGAGCCAGCTCAGCTTGGGGGTGATAAGCGTCCATAAAACGCTCACCACTCGGCAATAACAACTTTCCGCCCTCGCCTCGAATGGCTTCAGTCAGCAGAAAGCCTCGAGCTGAAGGGTGGTAGAGGCAAGTTGGATGGAACTGCATAAATTCCATGTTGGCAATGCGGCAGCCAGCTCGCCATGCCATGGCAATACCATCACCGGTAGAGCTATGCGGATTACTTGAATAGCGATAGACCATGTTGGCACCGCCGCAAGCCAATACGGTAGCACTGGCGCCAACGGTAATGACTTGCCCGCGTTGCTTGTCTAATAACCAAGCGCCCATGCATTGGGGCTCACCCCCACCGTGGCTAAGAATTAAATCTACTGCCAGAAAGTGTTCAAACACCTTGATGTTAGCTGCTTCCCGCGTAAGTCCTTCTAACGTGGTTTCTACGGCTTTTCCGGTGCGATCTTCAGCGTGAATCACCCTGCGGTGGGAGTGGCCGCCTTCGCGGGTCAGATGTAAGCCCTGCGTATCATTGTCGTCAGCAACCGTAAAAGGGACGCCCTGATCTATTAACCAGCGCACCGCTGCGGGGCCTTCGTTTACAGCAAAAGCAACTGCTTTTTCCCTGCAGAGGCCGTCTCCAGCTTTGAGTGTGTCTTCAATGTGACTGCTTAGACTATCGCCTTGGTCTAGAACCGCTGATATGCCGCCTGGGCGTATAAGGTGCTACCACCTGCTAGCTCGCCCTTAGAAACAACGGCTATGCGCAAGTGGTTTGGCAAGTGCAGCGCGCAAGTTAGTCCGCTGCGCCACTACCAATAATTAAAACGTCAAAGTTGTGGGTGCTCGATGCGGTTGTGTTGGGCATGCTGATTGAACGAAAGCGAATTTACCGGCAAAAATGGCGCGCTAAGTGTACCCGTTAACGTAAAATGATTTTTTGCCTTGCGGCCGGAACTTTATGGTTTTTGTTGGCGTCTGAATTTCAAAGCTAACAAAAAGCCATAAAGAGGCCGTTACTATGACTGTCGGAGCAAATGTTGCTGCTATGCCTACGCTGGGTTTTGGAAACTCAACAGCTACTCGTAATCGAGAGCTAAAGTGACCGAATCCGCAAAAAAAAGAACTCACTGATGATTTGCTAGTCAAACGAGTCCAAGCCGGCGATTCGCAGCGTTCGACTTGCTTGTTAAGCGCTATCAGAGTCGCGTCGTTTCTTTAGTTGGGCGTTATATAAACGACTACGAAGAGGCGCTGGATGTCGCTCAGGAGTCCTTTGTAAAAGCGTGGCGTGCGCTGGGCAACTTTCGTGGTGACAGCCAGTTTTACACTTGGTTATATCGAATCGCGATTAACACAGCCAAAAACTTTTTGGCCTCGCGTAACCGTCGTGCTTATGACAATAGAATTGATATTCATGATAGCGACGACCCCTCTCTAGAGGCGCGTATTCAAGACGTGGACTCGCCTGACGCTTTAGCCGAAAGCGGCGAAGTAAAAGGTGCCGTCTTGAAAGCGGTAGAAGGCTTACCAGAAGACTTGCGTACCGCCATTGTGCTGCGTGAGGTGGATGGCTTGAGTTATGACGATATTGCCGAACAAATGGGCTGCCCGATTGGCACCGTTCGTTCTCGATTGTTTCGCGCGCGGGACTATATCGAAAAAGAAATTCGGCCCTAGAAGATGTATCTACGGAAGCTGAAGCCGTTAACTAAACCCAAGCGTTAGCAGGAAGCTAAGCATTATTTAGGTACAGGATATGCGCAGAGATGAACAACTTTCAGCCCTGATGGATGACGAGCTCGGTAAGGACGAGCTGCGCTTTCTATTAAAGGGCTTAGAAACAGACAGCGAAGGTCGCGAACGTGGCGTCGATACCATGATATTGGTGATGCTTTGCGTGACGAACCTGAGGCTTCGTTGAAAGTGGATTTGTCGGCAAGAGTGATGGCGCAAATTGCTGAAGAAGAATCTACTTCATCTATTAAAGAGGCTGCTAATGAGCCGGCTTGGATGAAGCGGGTAGTGAGTTTTGCTGTAGCGGCGTCTGTGGCCACGGTAGCTGTATTTGTTGCTAACGATAGAGGTTTGATTGGGGCGGGTGGTAATGCGAATTTAGCAGCAGTGCCTAGCGCTACGTCCGTTGCCAGTGCTGAGTCTGGCCGTCAGAGCGAAGTTGCCGACTGGCAACAAGTGTCGCCTGAAATTCAGCAACAGATAAACCAATTCCTCGGTACCGGTGACGCGGTTGCGCCAGAGCAGGGAGTGCCCGCTAATATCAGTTGGTCGGCCACCGTGAAGAGGCTGTTGAAAAGGTGGAAGCTGAGAATGTTGCTGAGGAATCGCAGCCTTAAGCAGCAACCTTAGAAAGCAAATAGAAAGAAGGTCGGCATTGCCGGCCTTTTTGTGTTTATAAGTGCTTGAAAATATGGGCGCGCGCCCCGATGCTAATGACATGATCGAAGAAACAGTTCAATTAGCGTCGATTGAAAGCGACACGGCCGTGTGGGTGCGTACGCAACGCAAATCCACGTGCGGCCAGTGCGCCATGAAGTCCGGCTGTGGCACCAAGGTGCTGTCGGATACATTGGTGAGAAATTGTTGGATGTTCGAGCGTTGGTGTCGCCGAGCTTGGACGTCAAAGAGATGACCGTTGGAGACGCGCTAGTCGTTGGCTTGCCAGAACAGCAAATGCTCAAGGGGACATTTATCAGCTACGGTCTGCCGTTGCTTGGTCTGTTTAGCGTTGCACTGCCCCTGTCTGCTTATGGGGCACCAGATTTAACCGTGGCGCTTGCGAGCATGGCTGGGTTGCTAGCGGGGCTGCTTGGGGTGAAAAATTTGCGAACAAAATACAGAACTTATCCGACTGGCAACCCGTCGTAATACGTAAGGCAGTGCAGGACGCGCCGATACGGTTTGTGGCCTCTACCATCAAGCCTCAAGTAGATAACAGTAATAATCAAAACAGCTAATTAAGTCATCATGAGATACAAAAACACTATTTCAGCTAAATCTGTATTTGTTTTTCTTCAAGTCGCTTTGCTTTGTGTGGCGGCACTGGCGCCTGCGGCGGCAAGCGGCAAGTTGGTTTCTGGCTTGCCAGACTTTTCTGAGTTGGTAAACAAGACCAGCCCAGCGGTGGTAAACATTTCCACCACTCAGGTGGTTGAGAATCGCAACCCGTGGATGCGTCAGCGCGGTGAAGGTGGTCAGCAGCCAGGTACGCCGTTTGATGATTTGTTTAGGCATTTTTTTGGCATGCCATATGAAGGCGTTCCGGAGTCTGAGCGCAAAAACCAGCTCGCTTGGATCGGGTTTTATTATTTCTGACGACGGTTACATTCTCACGAACCATCATGTAGTAGATGGTGCGGATGAAATCATCGTAAAGCTAAACGACCAGCGAGAATTTGAGGCTGAAATTATGGCTCAGACCAGCGCAGCGACGTAGCGCTGATCAAGGTGGATGCAGATGAGCTGCCCACGGTTACCCTTGGAAACCCAGACGACACCGTGCCGGGGCAGTGGGTTGTCGCTATCGGTTCGCCATTTGGCTTTGATGCCACGGTTACAGCTGGCATCGTTTCAGCAAAAGGGCGTGTATTGGGTCGTCAGCAATACGTGCCGCTGATTCAACAGACGTAGCCATCAACCCCGGCAATTCCGGCGGTCCACTATTCAATCTTGATGGTGAAGTCGTTGGTATCAATTCCATGATCTACAGCCGTTCTGGCGGGTATATGGGGCTGTCGTTTGCGATTCCGATCGATTTAGCAATGAATGTTGTCGATCAGCTTCGTGAAGAAGGTTCGGTCGCGCGTGGCTGGCTTGGTGTAAGCCTGCAGCCGGTAGACAGAGACTTGGCAGAGTCATTTGGCTTGGATAAGCCAATGGGCGCGCTGATTAATGAAGTGTTTACCGATAGTCCCGCTGATAAGGCCGGCGTCCAGCCCGGCGATATTGTGATCAGCTATGACGGCCAATCCGTCAATAGCATTGAAGAGTACCGCCGATGGTGGGTCAAACCAAAGTTGGCGATACTGTAAAAGTTGTGGTGGTGCGGGACCGAAAAGAGAAAACATTGAAGGTTACGATCGGTCGCCTAAAAGACGACTTGCAGGCTAAAACCGATAACAAGGGCACGACGGAAGGTCCCGAGATAGCGCGGTTGGGTGTCATGGCTGGTGACTTAACCACTGCGCAGCGCGAGCAACTGAACTTGCCAGAGTCTGGCGTGGTGGTGCAAGCCGTACAGCAGGTAGTCCTGCGTCGAAAGCTGGCGTTCAAGCCGGTGACGTAATTTTGCGATTTGCCGGTAGAAGGTTGACTCGCAAGAACAGTTAAGAGAGTTAGCTGACGCCGTACCTGTGGGGCGCTCGGTGCCTGTATTGGTTTTTACGCAATAACCGTGCTCAATATTGGCGATTGCTCCAGCAGATAACGATTAATGGCGACCTATCAGTTTTTACACCAAGTCAGGTTGTGGCTTGTGTGAGGAAATGTTGGCCGAGCTGCTTGAGCTAGGGTTTGACGCGCCGAGATTGAGTTAGTCGACATAGAGCAGCGAGCTGAATTGATGGCGTTGTATGGCGCCAAAATTCCCGTGTTTGAAAACGCAGGTAAAGAGTTGGCAGCCGGTAGATTGAACGACCAAACTCGTGCTGCGTTGCGACCGTAAATCAATAGTTTCAGGTAGAATACGCGCCTTAGTAGGGCCGCCACTAGGCGCCTTATTTTGTTCAAAGAAATTAACTCTGGCGCTCCATGAAGCATATTCGCAATTTTTCCATCATCGCCCACATTGACCACGGCAAGTCCACTATTGCTGATCGGTTATTCACACCTGCGGTGGGCTTAGCGATAGAGAAATGGAAGCACAAGTTTGGACTCAATGGATTTGGAGCGTGAGCGTGGCATTACCATTAAAGCGCAATCCGTGTCATTGGATTACAAAGCCAAGATGGTGAAACATACCAACTAAACTTTATCGACACGCCAGGCCACGTAGATTTTTCCTATGAGGTTCTCGTTCGTTAGCGGCCTGCGAAGGCGCGTTGTTAGTTGTGGACGCTGCACAAGGCGTAGAAGCCCAAAGTGTGGCGAATTGCTACACGGCAATTGAGCAAGAACTAGAAGTCATGCCTGTGCTCAATAAAATCGATTTGCCCTCTGCTGAGCCAGAGCGCGTGATTGAAGAAATCGAAAACATCATTGGCATTGAGGCAATGGATGCGGTTCGTTGTTCGGCCAAAACCGGTGTCGCATTGAAGATGTATTGGAGCGTTGGTAAAAACTATTCCCGCCCCAAAAGGCGATCCAGACGGTCCACTGCAAGCCCTGATTATCGACTCTTGGTTTGATAACTACCTTGGGGTGGTTTCCTTGGTACGTATTTTTAACGGCGAGTTAAAGAAAGGCGACAAAATCAAAATTATGTCTACTGGCAAAGTTTGGCCAGCAGACCAAATTGGTATTTTTACTCCGAAGCGTGAGGGTAAAACCGTACTTAAAACCGGCGAAGTAGGGTATCTGGTTGCGGGCATTAAAGACGTGCTTGGAGCGCCTGTTGGGGATACCGTTACTACTGAAAAGAATGCTTGTACAGAATCTATTGCGGGTTTTCAAAAGTTCAGCCCCGAGTGTTTGCGGGACTATTCCCCGTATCTTCAGACGACTATGAAAATCTACGTGAAGCGTTGCAGAAACTGTCGTTAAACGACGCCGCGTTAGCATTCGAACCAGAAACATCAAACGCATTGGGTTTTGGTTTTTCGCTGTGGTTTCTTAGCTTGTTGCACATGGAAATCGTGCAAGAGCGCCTAGAACGCGAATACGACATCGATCTAATTACCACCGCACCAACAGTGGTTTATGAGGTCACTACCAGCAAAGGCGAGCGGGTAAAAATTGATAACCCGGCTGACCTGCCGCCGGTTAA
>JALQPE010001544.1:0-21182 GCA_030407315.1 Asparagopsis taxiformis | reverse complement strand
TGCGTTGTAGCCAATAATGGATTTAAAGTAATAAATCTGAATCACCTCCATCAATCATTGTTGTTCCAAAAAGACTTTTAACTATCTTCCAAAATTGAGGTGCACTATCATAAATAATGGAAGATGCAATATTCGTTAGTATCCAAAGAAAAGTGTTCGGTAATCAATTTGTTAAGCTTATCAACCTTTATTATGAGTTCATTTAGTTTTTCATCTATTATTTTGCCTGATCGGCATTTATTGGTATTTCTTCATATATTTTAGATTTTAACATCTTTATTTTCTCTTTCAAAATTTGACCTTGTTTTCCAGAATAACTTTTGATTGTTATTGCCGCAGTCCTATTCACAGAAAAGAAATCCGGTATCATATTCAATCTCGAAAGCGATTCTATTGCATAAATTTCATCAACTAAGCTATCTACCCACATCTTAGCAAACTCAAATATTACCTCCCAATTAAAATGGTATTTAAGTCCAACACGTTTGTACTCGTGTGAAAGTGAACACTTCCAGGAGAGTATAGTACATGGAAAAAGATGTTATGCCTATCTTCATAAACCTCTCCGTTCCCAGCTGTCTAGTCCCAAATAGTGTATAAGATGAAGGATTCGTTAGAATTACATCTAATCTACAGTAATCATACACATTTAACTACACCTTGAAATAGTATTCAGTGTTTCTGACTTTAACTATTGAATATGGATTAGTCAGTGGTCTTTCAACTTCCTTTATCCAAAAAAGTCTTATCTTTCTGTAGTAACAGTTTCATGTTCAAAAATTGTGCTATCTAAATTTTTGCTATCAGCATATTGCACTATATCATAAAACTGACTCTGACTAAAAATCAATGTATTTATATTATAAGGGTTAACATCAAATTTAGCAGCCATTTATAACCAAGCATTTGTTCTAATGAAATAATTATTGGCTACAACTCTTTCATATACGCAATGATTCCTCTACAAATCATAACCTTTCGCAACCGATAAGCAATTGCAATCTCTCTTGAGTAGACCTACTACCCCAGTAAAAGGAAACTAAGCTTGTCTTAACATCCGCTTTTCTGAGAGCCCAGAGGTGATTCTGAACTCTTAATATCGGGGTTATTTTGGGATGGGGCAAGGGGGCACTCATTGGTCAGGGCCGTCTACTCGATTCGCCACAGCCTTTATTGTTGCCAAAACAATATCTTCTATTCTTAGTTCGAGTCTTTCAAAAAATCTTAAGCCGGAATCACCTAAACATACCAACAAGGTATTTTTTCTTCAGATAAATTTGCTATTGAAAAACATGTGCCACTTCAACTAAATCCGTATAAAATTTATTTTAATCTTGATTCTTAAAGGGATTTATCTAAACTTTTTATCACCCAATTTGGTAAATTCAGTAGTCTTGAGAACAATGATTGACCCACGCCGAAACGAAACTAATTTTCTACGATAAACTGGCTTTTCGTCAAGGATACCATGAAGTAATTTGAGCCTCGCGATCTTTTTTTTTGACCAATCCACCAAAGCCAGAATAAAAAACCAAAAAGTGTTGCAAATACCAAAATTATGAAAGAAAAAAGAAATATAATTTGTCAAGTGGAGTATTATATAACTCCAAATGGCTTTTATACCCAAAAAAAGATAATAGTAAGAGATAGGAACAAAGGTCAAATAAATTATCATCATATAGGTTGGATCTTCATCCCAGGCAGAATATCCCCATTAAGAGAAAATACTCTACTTATAATAGTAGTAATGGATAAAATTGGAAATAGTATAACAACTAATGGGATCGAAACAATTGCTGAGAAAAGGATTAAGATACCAGCAGTTATTTCTTTTTTACTATCTCCTAATATACAATAAACATTTAGACTACTTATTGTTAGAATGGCGAGGGAAATTCCTGCATTCTTCCAAAAACCAATTCTTGTGCATCCCCCAATTCTAAGATCAATGCAATAACAAATATTAAAGATGATAAGATTGAGCAGCTAGGAAAGTCCAATAATGCCAACTCTTTGCATATCGATAATTAACCGGGTGAAAAATATTTTGCCAATCAACTATTGAAGGTTGGGGTGTTCCAAGCAAACGCCAGAAAAGATCAAATTGGTCACTTTTTTTTTGACTGCTTAATAGGAGAAATAGTTGATTAGGTCTAGTTAATTCCAACAATTCTTGTGTAAATCGTTCTCTCAATGATAGTAAATTAGGGATGTTTCCTTTTCCTCCTTGTTTTAATAGATCTATAGCAAATCAATTTGGTTGTTTCCATGAATATATTTATAATGTTCGTATATATCTGGCACTCCGGACAAGAAGATATTTTTTATTTCTTCTAGAATTGTTTTCAAAATCTTGATTTACAACTTAGAAAACGATTTTGTCGTAAACTTGTTCTTTTGTTGAACAATTAAAGCAAGAGGGATCAAGATTCGTCTATCTATATTCTCAACAGGTTCAAATTTTCATTTCTAATAGCTTGCTCTATCAAATGAGCAATTCTACCAGTAATAATTGGCAAGGAGGATTCTAAAGTTTCATTGAATGGTTTCCAAACCCAAGTCAACCATCTCGCTTCTTCTTGTTTAGTTGTTAATGGATATTTCCGTAGTTCATTTTCAATCTCCGGCTTAGATAAAAGTATGGCTAAGTGAGTAGCTGCCTTAAAAGCCAGATTTTCATTATCGTTCCATAAAATATGAGTTAATGTGATTGCAGCCAGAGGAGTTCCAATCATTGTATGTCTTCGAATATATTTCGAACTTTTCCTCATTATTAGTAATATCAATTAGAGCTGGTATTGCAACATCTCCCATACGGATTAACGCTTGACGAATTTGGGGATGTTTGAATAATAACTTGCTAAAACTTTGCTGCCCTTGGTAAATTAGTCAGAGACAATGCGTTCGCAGCTGCATTGATACGATGTTTGTCCTCATCATTGGTCAATGTTTCAACCAGAAAATTAAAACGGCTTCTCCTCTTGGTCTTAAATCCGCAGCAACTGCACCGAAAGCTCTATTAATTGCTTCATTCGCATTCTCTTGTTTACCTAGACGAACCTTAAAGTGGAGATAATATCCTCTGCCAGCTTAGGGTTAACCTTTGAGAGTCTGATAAGCACTCAAAGCCAATTATTTCATCTTCGAGAAACACTGCATTAATAAAATCTGTACTTTCTTGGCCTAACCCACACCAAAGTTTAACGGTTTCTCTCCACACATCCGGATCATTTTTGAACCTATTATCAGTTCCTGAGGGCTGCTCCTGAGGGCTGAAGCAGCGAAAAATTCCTGTAACGTTAATGTGCAAATTGGAACGTTTACCTCCATCAATTGATAATATTAAACCACTTCTCTCAATTATCTCATCAAGAAGTGATTCAGCTTCATCTGCATCTAGATTTAACGTTGGCAGAACTAATTTAATTTGTTCCAAAATCGATTTCAAATCTATACTTCTACGATCAATCTCCTGTTTGGACCATATCTTGATGGAATAGTCCTAAGTGTTCAAGAACCAACTGCTTATGGGCTGATTTAAAACGATTATGTTTGCCCTTTCCATTGCCTCAATAAAACATCTATTGATTGTTCATAAAATTCGGTGCGAGAATGAGGAAGAACAACTCAGAATCAGTATATAATATGCAATAATGGTCAACAGCAATGGGTTCTTGCTATGGCCATTATTTTTGGTCGTTCTCTAAAGTAGCCATTAATTGCTCTACAGTCTTATCCAGAGGCATATCATTTTGCCATACACTTAGAAAGTTTCGCATTTGTTGGTCACTAAATTCAACGATTTCAAAGGCTTGAGCTACCGTATTAATAAATTCATTTCTATATACTGCTGTTCTGCAAGTAATGATAACTTGGCATTTTTCATATTCGTCTAATAAATTTTCAATTTGTTTACAACTATATTGCGTGATCTGTATTTACTTCGTCTAATCCATCAAATAATAGAATTAAAGAGCCATTTTCGAGTCCGATATTTACAAATTGTTTTGCACGTGGAAAGTCATTGAGATGGAGGACTTCTACTAAATGTTCAAGAATATTTTTTTTTGATTCAGTTAGGCGATTCAGTTCTAATAAAATCGGCACAGGTTGGTTTGGCAAATTGTCCAAAAGTCCTTGTGCATACTTAAAAGCAATATGTCTAAGAAACATAGACTTGCCAGACCCGGTGAACCAGTTTACCACAAGTCGTTTATTCTCAGCTATGGAGTTAAATGCATCTACTTGTTCATTGTCATTACTCCTCTAGCTTTTAGGGGAACATAAATTTTCCTCATGTCTAATGGGCGATCTGATCTGAAAGGGATTTTGACTTTCTGATATTTATCAAAGAGTGCTCTTTGATATCGGCGTAGGGCTTTTCTTCTGAATAAACGATGTCCAGCAAATTGATAATAGATGTGGTTAGCAATTTTAGTACCAACTTTGTTACCCCATTAATTATTACATCTCGGAAAATAAATAAGATAGCCATGATTATCGCAACCAACCAACCTGTTTTAGGAATAAAATCATCCCAAAGAGAAGGATTTGGCTCTGCTAATGTGTAAGCATCTTCATAAACTTTTACTACTTCAGAAAATGGTAAATTGATATCAGATGCTTCTTGTCCAAATAGTAATTTTATCCCTTCAACCCCTTCCATTGACTTCCCCAATTCTAAATCTCGATGAGCTCTTTCTATAATTTTTTTGATTAAAGAATCCTGGGCATTAGATGTTGGAGTCTGAGCTTGATTCAATGATGGTATTACCAAACTGCGTATAAAACAAGGATTACAACTCTGACATTACCGTGTTCCTGTAATTTTCGAAGAAAAATTAACTTCCAGTCGAAGATTTCCTTGAAACACCTTGTATTCATTATTTTTTCTAGCTGTGAGAGGGAGATTATTTCCAAGCATTTTAAGCTGCTTTTATTTTTTGACCTGCTGTTAAACACTAATTGGAGGGAGCATAGCAAGTTCAGGGCGGGGTGTATGAGCTTGATTTTTGACTTAAAAAGCCAGGTATGGTAAGATTTTCATTTTATAGGGTTTTAGTATTATAGATTCGCTGAATTGATCAGCAATTGATATTAATTGCAGGGGGTTAGTACTGTTGAAATCTCACCAGAATCGTTGACAATTATTTTATAACATACTCCTGTTGAAGTTTCAAATACTAATGAGTTACATTCATCAATTTTAATGATCTCATTGCCACTACAGCAAACACCATCACAATCCTCTGCTACCTTGCTATTGTCCTCACAACAGTCCTTGTTATTTGATATAATAGTGTTTGGGCTATTGGACTACATTGCAGATGACCGGTATAGAACATTTTGCCAAATTTTGATACTCTGAATTCTTATTAATCCTGAAATGCTATTAATTGCCGGAAGCCAGTTCAAATTCACGATTTCATCTTACCCGATAGATACAAACCTTTTTCAGAGTTAGATATATCCGGGTTAGCTCCGATGGAAGTTAAGTCAGAAAAGGTAGGGAATGATGTTGAAGTTGATATAATATTTAATAGTCCTCCGACTTCTTCGAGCGTATTAAACCCGGTGAATTCTTGAGCTAAGCTGTTATTATGAATATATAGGTTGTAAAGAATTTTTTTTAGCCCGCCGTTGTTTATGGCAATTAGGAGCTCTAAATACATCTAAGTTTTCATTCGATATTACTTCGATTCTCTCTATTTCCTCATTTTCGATCCACTAATATCCAATTCTTGTAGTCCCTGATTGTTAGTTATATAAATCATCTTTTTAACAGACGTTAAATTAGTAAACACAAGTTCTGGAACTCCAGTAGTTCCTGTTATATATAGTTGTGTACCAATTTCTGTAATAAAGTTTTAATCACCTATTTGATTGAGGGGTTGTTGCTGAGATACAATTGGGAGTTAAAAGAATACAAATTTTGTTGAGGTAGTTCTAAGGAAACCAAAGAAGCATTATTCTGTATCTCTATATAATCTAAATTTGAAGACACATTGCTAAGGTGATGTTTTCAAGTAGACTATTATTATTCAATAGTATCCTATTTGCAGTAGTTAATCCAATAAGGTCGCCTAAGTCAGTAATATTCAGCCCTATTAAGAAAAATTGATTGGTAATATTTTCCACGCAACTCAATCCAGGCAAATCTAAATCATGGATAACGTCTCCATATTATTGTTGGTGCAGTGAGAATTAAATTTGCCAATGATCTAGTAGGGCAATTACATTGATTCCCGGTCATTAAAGAATTCGCAAAAGCTTCTATGCTTCCTGTGTATCAATTAAGATAGTTTCGTCGCAATTACTGTAAGCAAAATAGCTTTGTGAAAGGATCAAAAGGATGGCTCCGATTTTTTTCATTTGATTTGGTTTTTATGGATGATGGAGGCTACACAGCAATTCGTGCTACCGCCCTTCCTTGTAGTGAATGAAATGATTACAAACAATTATAGCCCTTGTAGTTGGACTAGTGATTCTCCAATAGAATCTTAGTCCGCTGTAAGCGAATTAAATAGATTACAAAGTTTGTTTTGACATGCGCTTTTCCAGAGATCAGATCGATCTCCAGGGTGTGTTGTTATTCTAGGACTTCCCTTTCTTATGATCTCCATACATGATATCGATCAACTTCATGATCCGTCCTCTTTTTCTGGACCTTCTCTTTCAACGATCGATCTCTGCCTGCATCTCTTTTTCTCTGGAGGAGAAGTCTGAAACAGAATACTGTTGCTATTAGAAAGTATATCTGAGTAAGTTCTTTGAGTTTGTTGAGCATTAAAACATCTCCGCTGGATCGACCGGCATTGATGTTATAAAGCTTCTGTCTGTTTACGCCTATTTTTTTCCGCTATGACACTAAGACTTATTCCGTTCTCAAGAACTCGTTCTAAAGTCTTTTTAAATTCTTCAGCGTATTGTTTATAGGTCTTGCTACTCAATTTTGAGCGTTTATAGTTATTTCTCTTCTTTCTTATCCCCGTACATTAGGTCAATCAGCTTCATGATCCGCTCCTCCTTAGCTTCAACTTTCTTCTTGAGTCTTTCAATCTCTGCCTTATATTCCTCTTCTCTAGAAGCAAAGTCTGAGGCTCTGTTATTTTCCGAAGAAATAAGATCAGAGTATGTTTCTTTTAACTATTCAACATTAGGCTATCTCCTGAAGATCTTCCTGTGTTGACGTTCTTGAGTTTCTGAAGGGAGATTCCAGTTGCCTTGGATATTGCAACCAAAGTCACACCTTTTTTCTTTCTTAAGGTGATCTAGAAGCTCTTTAAACTCCCTTTTATCTCATTTTCAATCATTACGAATGTTTCAAGAAGCATTGAAACATTTTTAACACTTTTAGGTGCTAAATAATGTCCTTTAAAGTTTTTATTGTGCACTTTTAAGTGCATATTTGTAATGCAATTAAACGCAAGTACAAGCAAATACCCACACCCCCGCAACACTATTGAGACACTACTTTGCCTGTTTTCGTGCGACTATTACAAATATTTATGTCCTAAATATAAACATAAAGTTCGTAAAACGCGCAAACAGAAGCAAACCTAACACAAAACACATATAAGGAATTACTATGCGGAGTTGGGACTTTAACCCCGCAGATTACGAGCTTATGCCTGGTGACATGCAGCGCATAGCTGATCTAGCGGAATGTACGTTCAGTCATGTTTATCGATGGTACAACGGCGAATACAAGAAGAAGCCAAAGAATGAAGACCTTCTGATGGCCTCAATGCTTGTGGTCGTGACCGAAAGGGAGAAACTGGTGGACTTGTTAGAGCAAGCAAGGAACAGCTATCCTCATCAAAAAACAATTATCAATCAGTAATTAAATAATCACCATGACAGTCAAGATAGCAGCCCTGGAAAGCAAGGTGAAAGCGAAGAAAGTCAAGATCACCGGATACGATGATGCGGAGAATATCCTGGTGAATTCACCGAACAATCGAAATGGAAGAAGGAGCAAGGCTCGGAAGCCATTGTGGTTGGCCCTCGGAATTATGATCGCTTGTTCAACTACATTTTTTTGACGGAAGATCGCCTTATGAGCTAGTGATTCAAGAGGTAGCTGATAAAGATCCGGAGGACTCTATGTGCTTGGTCACTTATGACTATGATGGACATGAAGTGGGAAGATTGGAGATTAGGCCGAGTAAGGTGAGTAGTCGGTATGCGAAGTAAAGTGATAGCGGTATAGGGTGATTGGAGAGAAAGGAACTACGCCGATCTTTCCTTGAACTCGAAGAGACTAGCGCTCGCACCGCTATCTGCATTATAAATCAACCATTTACCAATAACTTAACATGAAAGTAGCTAAGAAAAACTAAAACAGATGTAGTTGTCATCGAGAACAACTTGCTCAAACAACTTTTACAGCTTAGTAGAAGAAGGCATTGCTATCCCTGCTGATGCACCGGAGATCGCACTGGACAATACACTCGCTTGAAGGAAGGCATGAACCGCTTTAGATGGTTGGAAAACCAGTCTATGGCGCAGAGGTCTGGTTCCGGAGAGAGCGAGTGAACGAAGAAACGGGAGAAGTTGAAATGGATGACCAGGGAATCCTCGTAAGGAATCTGCAGTAGTGCGCTTTCGTCCTGGAGCTCCAATTATTATCCCTAGTGATTACAAAGATTGGGGAAAGGACAAGCCACGCCGTTTTATCGCCCTGTTAGTCTACAATTTCGACACCAAACGAATCGAGGTATTGACCTGTGCAAACAAGTCGCTCTTTGAAAGCATGATGGGCATTATGCGTTTCAATGAGGACAACATGAATCCCTTTGCCGCTGATTTCAAGATCGAGAAGAAGCACGATCGGAAGGCAAACATCGGTGGGCAGATCATGGACATCTACACCTACACCATCCGCCAAAGCAGGGAAACACCTGTACCGAAGAGGTAGTTGACGCTTTATCAAAACTGGATTTCACCCCCAACCTTTTGGCCTTATTCGAGGGGGATGATCCTTTTGCCCAACAATTCGAGGAATTCGAAGAAGTGAATGAAGGATCTGAGAAGGCCAACGGACAGGCAGCATTGGAAGCCGCTAAGAAAGAACTTCACCGGCTTAATTATGACTGCTAACGTCCAAAAAACCTATGTCAACAACTGGAGTCGCGATCAGTGGCTCCAGTTTAGACAAGGCGGTATCGGCGGCTCCGATATCGGTACCATCCTCGGTATGAATCCTTACAAATGTGCAGCGCAGTTATTCCTGGAGAAGATCGGATTGTATCCAGTTGTGGAGCAGGAGTCTTTGCCGATGTTCATGGGCAAGTACATGGAGGATAAAGTGGCTGAGCTGTGGCAGTATTGGAATGGCTATCCAGAAAGCATCATCGAGAATTACACTAAAGGTATCAAGTTGAATAAGTGTAGACGCGTGAATGCATACCTGGCTAATCCGAAGTATCCTGCCTTACTAGCTAGTATTGACCGAGAAATCACCCATCGCAATCACGAAAAAAAGAGAGGTGTACTGGAGTGCAAAACTATCAATGGTTACTACGCTCAAAAATGGGAAGGTGGCATTCCCCTTATCATGTCGCTCAAGTACAGCAATATCTTTTGGTGACGGAGTATGATTATGCGGAGATAGCCATGTGATCGATGGTCGCGAAATGAAGGTAATGGAGTTCGAATCAGATACCGAATTTCAGCAAAGCATTGTAAAGACAGCCGATGATTTTTGGGCAAAGGTGCTCCAAGCCAGAAGCATTGCCAGCGACCTACTTACCGAAGAAGCGAAAGCAGATCCAGACCTCAAGAAGGTTGAAGACCTAGAGGACCAAATCCGACAGCTTGAGCCTTCAGCTGACAATAGTGAGGCCTATGAAATATTCATGAAGACCCGCTACAATAATCCTGAAGGTACCCGACAGGGCAAGGAAGTAGAGGTCGAGATTGTCAAAGCATTCAACAGAGATAAGGAGTCGCTCAACATACAAAAGAAACGAGTACAGGAGTCTAAAAACAAGCTGATCCAAATGATCGGCGGCTATGAACAAATAAATTTCTCTCAGGGCAGAATCACCTACAAGGTGGATAGCCGAGGGATAAAGACGCTTAGAGTATCCCCTAAGCTTAGGGTTTTAGGTGTTTAATTTTCAGTCGGCGGAGACCTACACACTCCGCTGACCTTTTAAAAAAAGCTTATGAAACTAAAACTGAAAAGACCTTTGTCATCTTCGACCTGGAGGCTACCGGACTAAAGATATCTGAGGCTCGAATCATCGCGGTTGGAGCGATCAAGATAGGACTACAAGGAGAGGTTGTGGATCAATTCGAAGCACTGGTAAACCCATTATGTGAAATATCCGACGAGATTTTACAGCTGACCGGTTTGAAACAAGAAGAGATCACCCTTTCTAGCCCCTTTGCAACGTGGGAGCTCGGCTGATTCAATTCATGCAAGGCTGCGATCTAGGAGGATTCAATGTCACTCGATTTGATCTTCCTCTACTAGCTGAAGAGTGCGCCAGAATCGGTGTAGAGTTTCCGGATCCAGATACCAAGATCATCGACTCACAAGTCATTTACCATACTTACAATCCGAGGACATTGACAGCGGCATTGAGCTACTACTGTCACAAGGATCACTCTGCGGCGCATGATGCCATGGGCGATACCATAGCCACGGTCGAAGTACTGGCGAAGCAACTGGAAATCCATGAAGATCTACCCAAGGACATTCAAGGCCTCCATGATTATAGCATGCGTGGAAAAGGTCTGGCCGATTGGACTCGCCTATTCTACTACGATGAAGACAAGAAGCTTTACTACAACTTCGGCAAATACAGAGACCAACCAGTGTTCAAGAACTACGATACCGAAAGCTATCTCGATTGGATGATGGGGAGAGACTTCCCATGGCAACAAAGAATTTCATCCACAAGATACAGATCGCACAAGGAGTAGTATCAGAGACGATGACTACCTAGTCTTCTGATGTTATATCCTGCTGTTTTGATCATTCAACGCCGGGCCAAATGAGGTCCGGAAAGTTGGAGCGGCGAAAGGTTACTATGGTTCGAATCCCATCCGCTCCGCTAGGTCGTCTTTTCAATTTTTTTCAAAGGCAATTTGCACCTGGCTCTTCGGAGTCAGGTTTTTCCAAAGAGAACTTGTAACAGGTAGGCCTTTCTACCTCGATTTTGTGCTATGAAACTAAAACTATTCGGACTTGCAATACACCGTATGCCGGAAAACTTCTGCCCACAAAGGAAGAAGTGCTGGTCTTGCACCAAAAAGGCTTACGCCCAACGGCATCCCTTCAGGTACGCATACAACGCACTGAAGCAAAATGCCAAAAGGCGAAACAAACACTTTGAACTATCCTTCGAGCAATTTCAAAGCCTTTGCTATTGCAACCGATACTACAAAAAGAAGGGTCGAAAGGCCACCTGTTACCACATCGATAGAATTGACGAGACCAAAGGGTATTCCATTGACAATATCCAGGTCTTAACGAACCGCGAGAACGTCCGGAAGTATGCCGTATTCAAGGCGGAGTACAATTACGAACAACAGGAAATGGACTATTACACGCACATCTGGACGGAAGAAATGGAGCTGGCAGCAGTGCCGTTCTGAAGCATTGAAATTGAGTTCTTTGACATTTGGGGTGAGGAAGATATTAGATTTTATCTAATGGAATTTGATTTTATCAGATAAAATACCGCAAGACTTGCAAAGAAAATTGGTCGTGAGTTGTATTTTCAGGCCGTCAGGGTGGGAAACTTTCTTCATTGTGAGATGATGACAGTTGTTTGCAAACCCATCCTGGCACAATAGTATGAATAGTAAAATGATAGCTGCATTTATTAAAGAGAAGCGTGAAAACGCCGGGTGGTCTCAACAGAGCTAGCGGCAAAAATCTAGCTTATCTCTTAGGTCTATTACTGCTCTTGAGCGGTGAAAGCGTAAGGAAGACCATAATTCAAAAGCCATTAAAGCACTTGGTTATGAATTGGTTATAAGTTACGATTTCAGAAAAATAGAAAACGAATAAGCGAGAAACTTGCTTATATTTGTAGTGCAACAACTGTTAAACTACAAATACTTACAATGAAAATTTCTCGCAAATCAATTTTCCACCTAGCTTGGCAATTATTCAAATCCAATATCTTTTCCACATTTGCTGATTCCTTAAGGCTGCTTGGAAACAAGCTACCCAAGGAGAGAATCAAGTAAATTTCGTAAGAAGTCTACCGGCGAAAGACCACGCGTCGCATCGCCAAGATCACTGAACAATATTACACTTCCAAAGGAGACGGAAAGGGGAGTACCTCTACCTGGAAATTTGTCGATCTCGACAAGTTTGAAGCAGGTATCAAGCACTTCATTATCTCTTTCCATCCTTCGCAAGTGGTATCCTTTCTATAGTCTTTAAGATTTTTCATCACCCCGATGTCATGTCCAGTCGGACGGGTATAAAGCCCGTTCTGACTCGGACTCTTCGTCTCGTGACAGGATCATTCAGCTACTGAATGAAGAGTACGCCTGTCTGCTACAGATAGAGAAGCTGATTTACGACAGAAGGAATTAGAGAACAAAGGCAATTGCTTTTTATCAAATGACATATGAACATCATATCGATTTGCAAAAAATCGACATGCGTAAGATGCTAAGTAAGCGTCCTGATTTAGCAGAAAAGTTAGGCGAATATGTTGAGATGTTTGTGAAGGGGCTGCTCCAATTAAGAATGACTATGTGACGACCAGAGAAGAACTGGTGTTTGAATTCATTTATGAAAGCAAATTTAAGCATTTGTTCAAAGGTGCCCAAGAAAAGCAAAGAACTCAAAAGGCTTTGTGTACTTGGTACAATCGAAATTTGGATACAAGATTGAAGGACCAAAAACTTAACATCAAGGGTAAAGTTATTTGGCGTAAAAACTGCCATTTAAAATTCAATTGTGGATCAGGTCCTGGTAGCAGACTATAAATCCGTTGAGAAGCGATTACATGAATATTTCGCAAGTAACCACTTAAACGGCGAATGGTTTGATCTTTCAACAAGGGACGTTGCAGAGTTTAAACAGCTAGCACAACAATTTAATATTTCCATGAATAAAGACACTTTTTGGTTCAAGCAATAGCAATGCTTCTCAAGACCCCAAAATGGTCATGCTTACTAGTGTGTATGTCTTTGAGGGCTACGGTAGGTTCTGGCGGATCATTGATGATCCGAGAACAAGAAGCTACAGGATAGACATTTTTCAAGTAAGCATGCATTCAAGATGTTTGCTTCCTGCTCATGTTTTCAAATGAAGAAGAGGCAGGCAAAGAATTTCATTCAAGATTGTGTGGAAGAATTCAATCTCTTGCAAATGGATGACGAGTACATCTGGAGCCCTTCTCTGATGCGTCGAATGGAAACCTGGGATAAGAAAAAAGGCAGGCTAAAAAGGCAATTAGGCCCGTTGGGATAAGAAAAAATCATCCCAAAAGGAGCCAACTGTAGATACTCAAGAGCCTAAAGAAAGAACGGAAGAAATACCAGAATCATACGAACGTAATACGGACGTATTACAGACGTATAACGAGCGTAATACTATAAGAGAAGAACAAGAATAGAGAAGATAAGAGTAGAATAGAAAAGAAAGAGAGAGCGATTTTGGCGGAAATGAAATTTCCGCTCCCTCGATTGAGGTTGAGGAGGGGGTTGAAATAACAAAACCTAAAAGCCACCCGCTGCCAGAAGAAAAAAAGTTGCGCTAAAAAAAGAAAAGTCCCTGCATGCAAAGCCAAAGCCGATTCACCCATTGGCATGCGACCAATTCCCGAATAGTCCGGATTTCTACTGGAGCCCGAAAGAGATCGGGCAGTTGACGCGATTTCTGAAGATGCTGAAACATTCGGCCACAAGCAAAGGAACGAGCTGGGAAACGGATGACGAATTCATCGAAAAGTGTTCGACATCTTCTGCCAGCGATACTTCGACTCGAAAGCTTGGTTCACCGATACGTTTACCCCCTCAGCGATAGTCAGCAATTTCAACCGAATCATTCAAACACTTTCAAGCAGCCGAACGAATGGAAGTTCAAACCGAAATCACTGATCAGTACAAAGCTGGAATCCTGGAGCGACTATCCAGGGCTAGTGGCGGCTGTTGAGTCTCGGCCACTATGGCAGGATCTTATCCTTGACGGGAAATTTGAACCGTTGAAAGCGAATCTTGCGGTCCGGTGTTCCCCCAAGCATGTAGCCGAAATTGATCCTCTGGATTTCCGGAGTGTTCAGCAATGAAACGCAACCTTGGCAACGCTGAAGAAGTACCAGGGGCGACAAGTGATGAAGGACATGGTTGAGTTGTGCCTGTGTGTGGATCAATGATTTTTACGGAGGCAAGTCCGATTTATCTCCAAGTCAGCTAAACATGTTGGGAGACTTGATTTTCACAGAGTACTACTATTTGAACTTGCGGATTTGAAGCTCTGTATCAAGAATGGGCTACTTGGGAAGTACGGCAAGACTTACGGTAAGATATCTCCAGACGTGATCATGGATGGTTTTCCATCTACCAAGGAGAACGGGCCCAGGCGGCTGAGAATGAGTCGATCAAGATTGCTAGTCAACACGAAAATCAACCTTCGTTCGTGGGGATTGATTTAGAAAAGTGAGTAAGAATGCAAGGGCATCCGGAGTCACTAGCACACATCTTCCAGAAAGCTGAGGAACCTGCTGTTGGCCAAAGATGAGATACCGTAGCGTAGAGGACTGGTGTAAAGACACAAACCAAGATGCGGCGAAAGTGAAAGAGGAATTGCTTGCAAGGTGGACTAAGGAGTTTAACGATGACCGGCCACTGACTAGAGTTGCCTCCTTAGAGCATTTCTGCGCCTTCAAACTGAATAAATTCTTAGTAGACCTTAACGACCAAAGCTATGACCAAAGCACAAACTCAAATCTTCCTCAAGCTGTGTCACGAATTCAAAGTCCCAACACCTGAACCAGAATTCATGTTCGCCAAGGACATCAAGCGGAAATGGCGCATTGACTTCTTCTTCCAGAAGAATGAAACCAAAGTAGCCTTGGAGGTTAGAAGGAGGTGTCTGACTGGCGGTCGACACACGAGAGCTAGCGGTTTTGTCAAGGATTGGAGAAGTACAACGAAATGGCCAAGCGAGGGATACTATTACTCCGCGTCGAGCCAAGAAACTCAATACCACAGAGAGACCATGCGATTGATCAAGGATACTCTTTACGGACTATATCACTAACCATGTGCTATACAAACCTAAAATCAAATACAGTCAATCTGGTGAGAACAGTAGAGTTAGTGTTAACCTGACGCTGGGAAACTTATCAAGAAGAGCAAATCTTCGCAATCAACTACTATCAAGACAAGGACATGATTCTAACCCTCTCCTTCGCCAGAGTAGTAAGCCTGATGGAAGATGCAGGTCTCTACCACTTCGAACGCAAGTACTACGATAGTGAGGATGAAATGAAAGTGGACATGCTTGTAGGCTACGGAGAGCAGGACGTAATCAAACCTTACTACATCTCCGATATGCTCACCGCCTCACCGAACTAGAAGTTAGAACTATGCTCCAACATGCCGTCAATAGTCCCGACTACGCGAGCACATCGGAGCAGCATAATCAAATAAACATCATGAAACAAATCTACGCGCACTGCTGATACTGGCAGCATTACCCCTGTGGGCTATCACTAGAAAAGCTACTGACCAAACACATTGAAAAGAAAGAGATCTTGACTCTCCGAAGTACAAGATACCGGATGAATTAAGATATCAATTAGAATAAGTCTTTGTACACTCAAATTATCAATACTGGAGAGAAAGCCTCTCCAGTATCTATCAAGTCTAGAAGCCGTCAATGTCGTCTCTGACGATGATCCACCTTAACTTCCTTCTGTTCCTGGAGAGTTAATTCTACTGATGCTCCTTCAAATCATTGATTTGAAAATTCTTGATTCCATAGGTTAAAGAATTTGATGAAAGAATAAGAGCTTTTGGCTGTAATGAGAACGAAGATCAACGAGCATCTTCATCTGCATCGACTGTCCTGACAGTGTTCTTTTTGGATCTCCTCCTCCCTTTATAGCCTTAAGCATGGCTTGGGGAAGTGCAGGAACTAATGCTTTAAAATCCTTCTTTTCCATAATGAAATTGGTTAATGAAAATAGATCTATCATTTAGATGAGTAGCAGAAGGAAGAGGAGGTAACCATTAATAACTAAATAATGATAGTATGAATACTGAAGATAGACTTAGAGCGCAAATTGATCATGCCTTTGCAGCCCTTGGTGATGGTTGGGAAATGGAGGATGAAATGAGACGGCTATATGAAGAATGTCTAAAGCTGCGCTCGGTTATGCCAAAAGAGATTCACAAGTAGTCCTATTCAAGACTCAGTTTAAAGACTCAAATCAGAGGTATCTGCGGATAAAAGTGTAGGATACATGAGAACCCATTATTTAGGACTATGCTGGGGAGGAATTGCTTCAGATTCAGTTGATCGTTTTGCCGAGAGCCATCTATAAGATGGGGATTTTCGATACCGAGCACATGAGGTTTGAAAAACCAATCTGTTTAACCTTAAAATAGGACCGAAGTGGTAAAGTCTATGAAAAGATCACAAATACAAATCTCGATTCAAGACCGATCAAGGAATTTGCTAGAGAGGTGAAGATGCGTGAGCGAGTCTATCGTAACCAGATTAACCAAGGCAAGTTATCCAAATACCAGGCCAACAAGCGGATATTGATTATTCAGCAATCCAAAGAATTGGCAGAATACTGGATCAGAGAGGCTTTCCTGGACGATATGCTGAAAGATACTTTTCCAGGCCACTCGGCCAGTTAAGAAAAGCGAAGCAGTCTACTTTTCAATTCCCCTCTTAAACACTAAAGCTATGGACAAGAAAACAATCAATGCAGTTATTACTGGTCTCGAAGGAAGATCTTGAAGCTATAGTCTCCAATCAAGTTTCCATAGGCTAGATGTAATGGAAGAGAAGTTATTAGGCGGGGATGAGTTGGGAAGGATCGGGGCATGACTTGGCTCAAGAAATAACACAATTTATCACAGTCTCGGATTAAGTCTTTAGCAACGAAGAGGAGGACAGATGAGGGATACCTTGTTAATTGGTAGAAAAAATAGATTGACGTTCTCTTCAGTAGCGCTTAAAAGGTGGCAACTTGGAATGAGTTGTTCAGAATTACTAGTGGTTGGAAAGAGTCACCGAAGGAAGGTAAAACAGGTAGAAGTGGAGAATTTCGGTTGATAACGGGTTGATAAAAAGAAAGGAGTTACAACTTGCGTTATAACTCCTTGATAATCAGGTCGGGGTGGCAGGATTCGAACCTGCGGCCCCCTGCTCCCAAAGCAGTGCGCTAACCGGACTGCGCTACACCCCGAACAATTTCAGACAATAACTGGTTGCTATGTCATCAAAATTTTTCGCTCAAAAAACGAAAATTTTTGATGGCGCGATAGCGGTGAAGCGGGATTCGAACCGCGGTACCCCGTTTAGAGTACGCCGGTTTAGCAAACCGGTGGTTTCAGCCACTCACCCACTTCACCGGGTCTTTGTCTGATTGGCTCTAGAGGTTCTTTCACCCCTTTTTTCTTGAGCGATTGCAAAGGTAATAAAGTGGTTTTTAATTCACAAAGGGTAGCCATTTTTTTTACTTGTTTCGAAATCGCTATCGGCTATATTAATGATTATCAAGGCAGTAAAGTTCCGAAAAAGTGTGATTTTTTTTTAAGATGACCCTAAATTAGAGAGAAAAGACTTTGAAAATGAAGGCAACCAGCAGGATCTATCCAGTAGAAAATCTCTGTGGCTGCCTTACGGATCTAAATTTACACTTTTACCTAGTCTCTTTCTTCAGCTAAATGAATGGCGGCAAAGTATTTCCGCACTCCCTTCTTCTCTAGGAAAGGCAGAGAATGGGTGAAAGGAAACATTGCATCCACCAGTGAAACTACTGCTTTGCTCATAGACCTGTCGGTAAGGCAGGACCATGATCTCTAATGACCAAATGTACTTCGGCATCGTCGATATCAAGCAGGCCGTAGAGAGGGAAGGCGGTACTGACTTCATGGGCCCATCGAACCACTAGCGTCACCTTCTCGGAGAAACGCCCCTCAGCTTAATGCTACTTGGGTTTTACGATTCCTCCGCTGTATACCCAGCATCCCCAAAACCTCCAAGTTGGTAAGATCAGCGCCCGTACAAGCCGCTGGGTAGGCATTGCAATTTCTGGGTGATTGAAAACTACGGCCAAACAGTAATAACATGACCAGGGGTTAATGATCAGCTCGTAAGGTGTAGAATACTCCCTTGCGCGTCCGAACAAGTATAGTATTACCTACTTGTACTCCTTTAGGTAAGCTAGGGTCATCAACTGGTTGATCATAGGAGCAAAAGAAAGCCTTTACCCCAACGAGGGTAACGCAATCCTAATTCATCAAACTCGGAATCAAGCGACAGATCTTCCACGTCGATATTTGCTGATCGGTTAAGTTGAAAATCTGATTCCTTTTGACAGGAGCTGATGAGCCCTAAGAACCCAATGATGGTGATTAAAAAAACATTTTGTTCCATTCTTAATGGTTATTGGTTAAATAGTCGTCGCAAATTGAAGGGACTTGGATTAGGGGGAAGCATCCAGTAAAACCATTGAACCAAAATATGGAGGTACCTCGAGAGGGAGGCAACAAAAAAGCCCCTAGCTCGAAGGAACTAGAGGCTTTTTTGTGTTTAGTATATTTCTTTTGCTGTAGAAACCTATTTGTCGTTTAAGCTTAACCGAATCTTCTTGCTCAGTTCAGAACGGTATCCTTAAGAATAAGATCTGTTCCATAAGATCCTGGACGGTTTTGCAAGAATAGATGACCGTACTATGGTCTCGCCCGCCGAAAGTCTCTCCTATAGCTTTCAAAGACTTATCAGTGAGGTTTTTGGCTAGATACATGAAGTTGTCTGGCAATTACGACCTGACGTTTTCTCGTTTTTCCCTGTAGCGTATCAACTCCCACTTCAAAGTGCTCAGCAACCAAGTGTTGGATAAACTCGACTGTGATTTCTTTGTTGAGCTGAGTGACGAAATTCTTAATCACCTCTTTGGCCAATCCCATATCGATCTCTCCTTCGGTTGAGGGAAGATTGAGCGATTAGGGAAACAAAAACCCTTCTAATTCACGGATGTTATTTTTGATGTTGTAGCAAATAAACTCTAATACATCTGCCGGAATCTCAACACCTTCCGTGTCATCTTTGACTCCAAGATAGCCATTCTGGTTCCCAGGTCAGAATTTGCAGATCCGCTGAAGTCCCCTTAAATCGAGAAGTAAGGCGCTTTCCATGCCATCAAGATCTTTGGGAGGGCGATCAGAGGTCAGAAATGATCTGGCGGCCGCTCTGATGGATCTGATTGAAGATATGGAAAAGATCTCTTGTGTCTTTTGCTTATTGGCCAGGAACTGGATATCATCGACAATCAATACATCTATCAACTGGTAAAAATTGACAAAGTCCATTTACCGCATTGTCTTAATAGATTGGATAATCTGATTGGTAAATTCTTCAGAAGAAACGTACAAACAGATTTATCTGGAAACTTGGTCACCACCTCATTACCATGGCTTGCGCCAAATGAGTTTTTCCCAATCCTACATCCCCGAAAATAACCAATGGATTGAAAGAGGTTGTCCCAGGTTTTTGCAATGGCCAAACCAGCAGATCTAGCCAACCGGTTACAATCTCCTTCTATATAGGTATCAAAGGTATAACTTGAATTAAGCTGAGGGTCGATCTTCAGCTTTTTGATCCCCGGAATTCGAACGGGTTTTTTTGACATTTGTATGTCAATCATTCCGTGTATAACTCTCATTCTTTTTAAGGGCTTCTTGGCTTTCTTTCGCTCCTTACTCATCAGGATCTGATACTCTAAACGGCCCTTATCTCCCAGTTCGTGGCGGATAGTGGTTTTAAGTAATGAAACGTAGTGTTCCTCCAACCATTCATAAAGAATTTATTGGGTACTGGATCGTCAATGCGTTGTTTTTCCAAGCGAACGGGTTTAATGGGTTCGAACCAGGTTCTAAGCTCTGCAAATTTACGCTCCTGCGGATGGTTTGCAGACAGTTGTCCCATACTGTAGCATGATTTCTTAACATTCTCCAGACAAATTATACTGTCAAGCTAACAAATAAAAAAAACCCTTTAAAAAGGGAATCGCAAGAGTATCAGTAAGTTAGGTCTAATTCTCAAAAACAAACAGGGCAACGTAGAAGTTTTGTTGAGGATCCTGTTAGACAATTGCTAGATAGTGTAGCTTCTTTTGAGAGGGAATACAAAGTTGAGAAAAAAAACCAGATTAGAAAATGAGATGTATCGGATTTGAGATATTTTTTTTTGTTATCCATAACTTCCGCTAAAACTCCTTGAAAGCTAAAATCTTAAGCCAGAAAAAAATCTCAGCAAAATTTTAAGGGCTCCATATGCACTATTTTGGGTGGAAACGCATCTTAGAAACGAACTGCCGAACCAATAGAAGTGTAACTATTGGACTAATTTCGTATTATATATACTGAAACACTCGTTCTACTAGATGCCATCAAAAACTATTTTGAGATGGATTCTAGACCCCGAATCCTATAACATACAGTAAGTTTAATACTACTTTGGACATAATCTAGAAAGATTAATAAACGTTACAGAACTAAAGCAAGTCCGAAGATTTACCAACTTGACCTAAACTCGACTACCATGGTGCGCTCAAAGACCTATTACCCTTGTCTTTTCTTTCTCGCAATTTTTTCAATTTACAATCTTGTGGTTCTTCTACTTCTGAACAACAAGTAGAGGACCTTGTCTTTACAGTGGCTGACGGTCCAATGGAGATTACGGTGACCGGAACAGGAGAATTGAATGCCAAAAAATCGGTCAAGATTCGTGCTCCGCAAGGCATGCGACCAGCAGGCATTATGAGACGACCTTATCCAACTTAGTTTCCGGAAGGTACTATTGTTAAGGAGGGAGACTTTGTTGCATCTCTCGATCGCACGGAGTTGGCTGCAAAATGAGTACTGTCCAGACGGAATTGGATAAAGTGCAAACCCAATTGGAACAGGCTAAGATTGATACGGCGATTGACCTCAGAGCCTTGCGCGATGAAATTGTCAAC
>JALQPE010001543.1:0-12531 GCA_030407315.1 Asparagopsis taxiformis | reverse complement strand
AGAGTTAGCCAACCGTCTATCTGAATTGATGAACAATCGGATGTACCTGTTATCGATGATTACAGCCGTTTTCTTGCCTCTGGGATTTTTGACAGGGTTGCTAGGGCATCAACGTGGGAGGAATGCCTGGGGCGGAGACCCCCAGGCATTTTGGATTGTGGTTGTTTTGCTTTCCGTGCTTGTTGCGCTGCAGTTGTATTACTTCAGAAGGAAAAATGGATCTAAGCATTCTCTATAAATTGAAATACGCTTTTATCCCAAGCAATACACTGTTCATGGCTACTGCTGCCAGAATGATGCCCATCACCCGACTGATCAACTAGCACCGGCTGAACCAAGCACCTTGCCAATCGAGGCGCGAGAAGCAACAATATTAACTGGATTAGCAAGACTACAAGCAATACGGCAGTCGTGGTGGTTGATGATTCACATCAAATCGATGTTTTCCGTTAACATACGACCGCCATCATCGCCCCAGGACCCGCAATAGCAGGACAGCAAGAGGAAAAATTGCTGTATCTCTACCACTTTTTACAATTTTGATTTCCTCTTCAGGCTTACTTTCACCAAACACCATCGTAAACGCAAAGGCAAAAAGCACTATTCCCCGGAGACCTGAAAAGCCGCTAGTGAAACATTCATCGCTTCCATAAAAACTGCCCTGCGATGATGAAGAAAATCAGTACCAAAGCCGCAAAAAGAATGGCCTGTATCGCAATTCTTCTCATTCATTCGCTTCGTGGCGTCGGGTAACCGCCAAAAAATACTGGGACGGTTCCAATCGGATCGAGCACTGCCCACAAACAAAACAAAAATTTGTATTATTTCTGCCATTGCTATGTATCCTGTCCAACCTCTCCTGGTGCTTGCTTTTCTTTAAGGTAGGTCATCGCAGAACCAATTCTTATGATTCCAGTACCAAAATTAACGCCGATAGCGCGTAGATCATCTCTGGCTTAAGGTCGTGTTTGAATAGCCCAATAAGTATCTCTCTGATAATGAACACCAGTGCACCGTCGAGATGAAGGTCTTCTCAGCTTCTTGGTTTCGAAGTATTCAAACAGAGAACGAGACAGTGTTCCACTAGAACATAGAGCGTCAATACATCAACGATAAGATCCAGGTACTGTCCGGTAATTCCTTCCAGCTTCAGCAGTTCCCACAACTTGAAAAGTAGCTGGACGGCTCCGATACCAATTCCGACCATGATTATGCATAGGATGATACCGAAGACGATCTCAACACATGTTTCATACAACTTAGATATATTGTGTAACATAAGTTTGTACTCTGTATTCAACAGTAGTTAAAGGTTGTAACGATGGTAAAATTTGTCCAACTGTCGTCAAAGGCGGCGAACTCTACTCCTATAAAAGGTTAAAGAAAAGATCCTTTAATATATTTTTTATCTGTCTTCAGGTTTCAGTTCCAGTCTAGTCAGAAGATCGATAATTGGATAAATCTGGTTGCTGTGTGGGGAGTTTTTTGTATAGACAGCATAAACATTTCGGCTAGAAGGCTTTAACCCTGATACGAAAGTGAGTTGCTCTCTGTCTAGGTAGGGCTGAACCAGTGCCAAAGGTAGAAATGCAGCGCCTCCGCGAGTAATCATAAACTCTAAAGCGATTTGGCTCTGTTCAGTATGTAATACCGCAGTCATGGGTGCCTGAACAGTTTTGCATGCTTCATATTGGGTTGCTGTTCCCCAATTGACAAAATATAGCCAACCTGATCAACATCGTTATCTGTAAGTCTTTTCTCGCTAGCAACCAATACCAGTTCAATTTTCCTATTTTTTTTACGGTTACTCCGCTAAATTTGGAGGGTCCAGAACTACTGCGATATCGATTCTATTTCCGATTAGGGATTGTGTAAGTTCTATGTGTGAACTAATCACGGTTCTAATCAGCGTTGCCGGGAATTCTCTTGCGAGTTGCGGCAAAAGAGATTGTAAGAATGTCTCCCACAAACTAGATATGCCACCTAATGTAAGTTGCAGTTTCCTGTTGTTCAGAGACACAACGTCTTGTAGTGCAATTTGCCAAGAGGCCAACATGTTCTGAGCATGATGCACTAGTCGTTCTCCTGATGGTGTCAGCCTTAATTGTTCCTCTGTCTGGTAAATAGTTCGACACCGCTATTGTTCTAACTGTTTGATCCTAAAGCTAACTGCCGATTGAGTTGGCAGAGATTTTCTGCAGCGCGAGCAAAATGGCGAGTGTTTGAAACTTCTAAAAATTTCTTAGAGCTCAATATCCATTTCGATTAAAATATTTGATTGAAATGATCGAAATCAATCATTTTACACCCAAAATATTGCTTTGCTAGTATCGCTTCGCACGTTAGATATGACCTGATGATGTACTCGTTACTGACATGGCTACTTTCGAATAACGATGATGCTTAGCGAAAATCGCTAATGTTCCAAACGGTTTCATTGTTTGAAGAAAGCTGATTGGGTATCTGACAGGGCTGATTCCTCTGTACAGCTCTGTCAGTTTTTTTAACGCATCGCCCATGATTAAAGGGATTTCGTCTTGGGTTTGCATTGAAACGCATTGCAATGGCGGGAGGGAAGTGGCTAACGCGGCGGGTGTGCTTGGATGACGTTCTCTACTGCAGATTTTCCAGGCTCGCTCTATCGTGAATCAACCATCAAGCATTGCAGCTATGAGGTACATGAAGGGACTATTCTCATAGCTGTTTTTTGATAAGTAATGTCGATTGATAATTTCATTTTCCTGCGTCCTAGCTATAGATTTTCCACACATTGAAAAAACTGGGCTTTGGTTGCGAGAAAGATTTCCACTTGAAATAGAGCTGAATAATGGACGACGTAGACGATAGTGAAGATTTTTCCTCCGATAGTTTTGAGATCAACGAGTTCTTTGACGATGAGATACTAGCCAGTAGAAAAAGTGCCCAAAGCGCAAACTTGAAGAACGATTAGATGAGTTGCTTTTACAAAGAGAGACAGCGGATTAACTTTACCTTGACTAGCATATGATGATGCTGACAGTTTCTACCTCTTCCACTCTGCAGGTGGAGCCTGGCTTGCTCTACTATTAGTTATTTGTTTAGCCAGTTCATATTCAATCGTTTCAACCGGCCTTTCATACATTTTTTATCCCTCATCTCTATACACCTAGACGTTCAATAGGAAATCGAGGCCAACACTAAGAAACTGAAGAATCCGATCACATCGGTACCGTGGTCAAGATCACTGCACCGAAAGCGCTGGATCTATGCCTAATTTATTGAGACACCAGCGGCACGAGCATCCCCGATAAAGCTGCTGCTAAAAAGGTGATGAAAAGCGCAATTGCGATAATCCAGCCAACAACGGATCTTTAAACCAAATCCCAGATACCAAAGCGACGAACAGGGCCCAAACCAACCCATTCAACGCGCCAATGGCCAATTCTTTCCTGAGCAACCAAGGGATATTAGTTGCTGCAATCTGATTGAGAGCCAGGCCACGGATTGTCAGGGTTAACGTCTGACTACCAGCGATCCCGCCCATGCTTGCGGTAACCGCATCAAGACTGCCAGTGCAACAATCGTTCCAAAGCTTCTTCAAACAAGCCGTACCCAGACAGCCACAAATACCGTGAGCAGATTAATACCCAACCATATGCCTCTTCGTTTGGCGCTGGATATAACCGGAGAGAAGAGATCTTCTTCAGAGGCGACGCCGCCTGATTTCAGTAATGCCTGATCTCCTTCCTGGCGGATAACGGTGACCACATCATCAATGGTAATACGGCCTAAAAGCTCCCGGTTTTCTCCAATAACAGGAATGGATATCAGTGACTGTTTTTTCGAAAAGTAGAGCTACATCATGATCGGAAACACTGTGAAGAATAGCCTCGTCTATTCCAGTCATCGCATCTTTCACTAGGGTATCTGGTCGACCGGTAATCACATCCGCCAGAGCCACCTTCCCTAAATAAATTCCTTTATCATCGGTGACCATAATGGAATCAGTAAAAGGTGGGAGTTTCTCATGACGCCGCAACCATCTCAGGACAACGGAAAAATCGATGTTTTCACGAACACTCAGCGTTTCGGTTCGCATCAATCGACCGGCACTCCCTTCTTTAAGATTAAGAACAGATTCCAGTCGTTTTACGACGATCTTCTTCAAGCGATTCTATAACAGAGTCTGAAACATCTATGGGAAATTCATCAATAACCGTTGCCAGATCGTCACATCTATCGCAACTGCGCTTGCACAGCTGAGTGGCTTCCATCTCCTCCATCACAGAAGCTCGAACACCTTCGCGCAGTAGAGGGAGAATTTTCACCTTGTTTTATCTTCAGGCAGTAATTTCCACAAAGCACTACGATGGGTGGGAATCAGTACAGCGATTATTTCTGCGATATCTGTTGCGCTGAGTTCATCGGTTTGCTGCTTTATTCGGTTCTATCATGCTCGTCAATGCAACCTATTAGTTGCTGAATCGAAACATCTGTTTCCTGTGAATGGTGAATCAACTCGCTCATAGATATCCTGTCTGTCAATTTGTGAGTAAGTGTATGCATTCCACTCTGAAATTTAGTCGATATTTCAGTTATCTACTATCATCTTTATAACATCCTTCTGGCAGTCATACGGAGGAAATTACGTGACCTTTGACGTTGCTCAAGGACCTAACCTGTTTTTTTATGGATATTTTGTTATGACTATTTTGATTTAGTCGGGCGGTCTGCAATTTTGGCAGCCTTATTTCTAGCTTCGGTAGCAGGCGCTGGTGAAAACCCCATCCCCCAAAAGCAAAACTACTCCGCAATAGGAACCACACAAGCTGGTTTTATATGGAAGATTGAGAACATTTCGGGCCGAGTAACCGTTTGCTCGACCAGCAAAACTAAATCCAGCTGTGCACCATGGAGTGATCCTATAGGGGCCAACTTGAAATTCGTACCTCCGGCAAATAGTTATCAGAAGGCGATACTGATGAACCAGGAAGATGGAAGTATTTTTGCGTGTTCTAGTTCGAGTACATCGACAAAGTACATGTCAGAAAATTCAGTCTGAATGACGAAGATGAAAGGTTTTGCTTATTTTCTGGCGTAGCCGCGCGAATGACTATTTCTCTATCTTGCGATGCGCCTATCGAGATCCCATGTCGTGCTGAGAGATCAGCCAGGGAGGTTTGGGGAGATGTAACCAGCGGCTTGAGAGAGCCTAGAGTACTGGCCGCGATTCACTGTCAGGTAAATGAGTGAGCGTTGATCACTCTGACATCACTGCTATACTGACTTATCGATTGCTATTGCTAAAAAGTTCGAGAAGTACCAGTGAAACTCAAGCATTTGCTTTCAGCCATCTTATTTTGCTAGCAGCAATTCCATTGTTTGTTGGTACCCAATACCTGAATAAAATTTCGGGAGAGTCATTACAGAGAAGCCGTGGTTGATCACCTGGCATCTCTCTCTTCGATCGCTAAAAAGACGTGTGCTGGCCGCTACCGGAGTGTAAGAAATTATACTGGTTTAGTCTCTAGCCGCACGCAGATGCGTATCAGCCTTAAGAAATGGAACGATACACAAGTAGATTTCATCTGAAAAAATCGATCGAATTATAAACGATGCCAGATGGTTTAAGTGATTTGCGGGATTAGTATTTTTGATGACATGGGTAGAATGGGCGGTATCAACGTCTTCTAGTCCATTATTTAAGCAGCTAAATGTTCAGGCAAACGCCTACCTAGTATTAATCTGTTGCACATCAAAAACAGCTCTTGTCACCAACATAACTCCTCTCGTATTGAATAGCGAGTTGGTGGGGTATGTCTTGTTGGCATTTTATACGGATTTTATCAATGACTTGGTTAAGGACCGCACGGGTTTAGGGAAGACTGGAGAATGGGTGCTTGCTGTTCGGCATGAAAGTGGAGATGCACTTTTTGCCACGCCGCTGAAGTATGATCTTGATGCTGCATTCACAAGGCAGATACCAAAAGAACGGGTGGATGTCCCCTATCACCCAGGCACTACTTGGTAAAGAAATCATAATGCAAAATGCCCCTGATTATACTGAAACACCTGTTCTAGCATCGACAAGATACCGAACGATCTAGATTGGGGGTTAGTCGCAAAAATAAATGAAGCAGAAGTCAACAGCATGGTTAGGCGGATTCGATCTACATATATGTAGCAGAGATTTTCTTGATATTTCTATCGATTGTGAACAGGTATTCTTCTATCGTTATATATTGCTAAAACCAGTGGAAAAACTGCGTCGTCATACTCAACGGGTAGCTCATGGAGGAACTGGAAATACCTCCGCCAGCAAAGGGTTGGAAAGAAGCTAAGGAGTTGAATGAAGACTTTTCTGTAATGGTGAATGAGCTAAGAAAGCTAACCGAAAATCTGGATCAAAAAGTCAAGAGCGGACAATCGAATTGAAAGAGGCGAATTTAAAATTAAAGAGCTTTCCGGTCGAGATCCGTTAACAGGTTTGTTTATCGTCGCTATCTGGAGAGCCGAGTACAGGGAAAATAGATCGTGCTGTTCGGTATGGACACAAACTCTCTGTTGTCATGCTCGATATCGACCACTTTAAGAGCGTCAACGATAGGTGGGACATGATGTGGGAGATATTGGTGCTTGTAGGAATAGCGAAATATCTATTAGGGCATGCGCAGTTCCGATATGATTATAAGGCTAGGGGAGAGGAGTTCTGTTTGATACTGCCTGAAAACCATAGCTACTCGTTGCTGGATTTCTTGGAAAGAATTCGCCTGGGTATTTCAGAATTGATTTTTACTGCGGACGGACAAGAACTACGAGTCACCTGCAGTCTAGGTGTAGCATCCTTAGATCAGGATGCACAAGATATCGAACCGCTTATGAGGCGAGCGGATAAAGCATTGTATAAGGCTAAAAATGAAGGCCGTAACCGCGTTGTAGAGTATTCTTCTGAAACCACGAAAACTAACGGTCACGGCAGATTCAGGTAAATATTGTTTGTAGAGAAATCCCCCTGCCACCTGATAAAAGTGGCCCCAAGAATCAATCTAATATTGCTTCTTGGTAAAGGTGAAATAATGAAAGCACATGGAGCTATCACGTTAAACTCGTGGGAACGTTATTCACGTATACCCCATTGGCGCTTTCAACGAATACGGAATCATAGAACTTCGCGAAGAAATAAAGTTGATTGCACCTACCGATCGGGCTTGGGGATTAATTGAGCATCCCCAAAGATCATGCAGGTTTAACAGCCGAGGCTGCCGAAGAGCTATGCCGAAACTATTGCCTTGTTAGTGAACTTGGTTGCAAAGCAATCGGACTAGAAGTCAATCGCTTTTGGGCGCGTTACATACAAGCTGTAATCAAAGACAAAGTTAATATTCCTATTTACTTGATGAAAACATTAAGAAAATAGAGAAATCAGTATTTAATCACCTTTGAATACTGGCTAAACAATAGCTCTGAGTCTAGCTTTGTACTAAAAGGTTGGATTTTAAGCTGCCTCGACGATTTTGATTCGACTATAGTAAAATATGGTTGGCGCACATGACTTTTCTTTACCCTTTTAGATTTGTTCTAAGTGCTGACTTTCATTTTTGTTCGCCTATTTATTTGGATGTACTTGCATAGCCCTCTTGGCTTACCTTTTGAGCTGCGCTTTCTTACATCATTTACTACGATCTTGCTCAACCATTGGGGCCATCAGTTGCTGTGGAGTAAGACCGTGAAGACTAGAATTATGTATAAAAAGTTGGGCGACTTCATGCAGCTTATTAATTTCTGCTTTGAGAGCTGCATTCTCCCTTTCCAGTCGGCAATTTTCTCAACTGCTGCTGGAATACTTTTTGGAACAGGGACATCTGCTAGGCATCTCGGCGGGCTTTGTCCAGATTTTTTGCGTGCTTTATAGGCATTCTTGATTATAGACTTGTTTTGAATAGCCTGACGTGTTGGCACGTAGTCCAGCACTGCAGCAGAGACTTTACATATGCTATTCCAGGTCAACTCTGGTCAGGGGCCATTTTCGGATGATGTCAGCAATATCCTGACTATTTCGTTTTTATTGTTTTAGACAAAGTCCTCTCCTCTAAGCATATCCAGGCACGCGGCAACTTCTTCGCTGTAATCTAAAGAAATATCTATGGAATCAATAATCACCGGTTTTAGTGGGTGTTGATTCAAAATCCGTGCTTCATGGGAAAAGTTCTTTCCGTCAATCTGTATTGCGCTACCATTTCAATAGATGGTTCAGTCATTAAATCAATTAGTTGATTCAGCCTTGCTAGTGTCCGCGTATGCGTTTTGTGCCATCGGCTTGCGACACGTCTTCCTGCGTCTATTTCTGCCTGCGAAGCTGCATGGTTTTCTGCTACGTGATCACGTTCTTTACGAATTGCATCGATTGATCGTTTATGGCCTTTACACATCAATAACTCTGAACACTCCAGGCAATCTGCGTGCTTATTACACGGAGTGAGTGTGTAATCATGCGTACATTATTCCGTATTGAGTAGTAATGAATCGGCCGAACTTCATGATCTGGTATTCTTCTTCGGTAACGGGCTGCTTTGTTCCTTCTAATATCAGACCGCGCTTTTCAGCAGTTTTCTGTGCCTTTGCGATCCGGGTCTTGGTGCATGTAGATTCGTGTTTGTTTAACGGACGCCCGCGTGCTCCATTCTGATATTTGTTCAATGCTTACCCCGGCTTCTTCAGCGAGAGTATTAAAAAATGACGTAGTTGGTGTGAATTTAGTTTTATCGCATCGTAACCGTGTTTTTTTAGCAGGCTCATATTTACAATAGCTTTCCCTCGTTTTAAATCTCTGTTTTCCAGCCGTTTACGATAGAAATCGTCATTCAGCGGGGCAAGTAGAATAGGACTTGTTGTATTGCTATTGATAGTTGTTGATACCGGAAGCACATCAGAGATTCTGACATCTTTAAAGGTCTATAGTCGCTCGGATCGGTCTGGTATGGAAAATATGGGTTCTTACGGTGGTGTTCCTTCAGAACTAGTTGCCAAAGCGAATTTAGTGTCCAGCCTTTCATGCTATAGCTGCCCGTCAAGCGGTACATGAAAGTTTCTGTTGATTTAAGGTTCTTTGAGCCCGATGGCTTGAGCGACTTGTACCCGCGTCAATATTTGGTCGTCAGCAACGTCAGGACATCTTGTGTCTGTAAAAACGCTGGGGATTAGTTTTCGTATATTTCGCGAGTTTACGAGATTCTTCAGTGATTCTTAGCAATCGCTGTACTGCTTTCTGGAGCATGCTCAGCCATGACTAAAGGTATTTCTTTACGAACAAACTTGGTGTTTTTGGGTACCCAGTAGTGTAGGTATAGTTGCTTTATTCCCTCTGAATCTGCTTCTGTACGCAGGGGATCTGTGCGGAAATGCAAGACTTCATTGATGCGCATGGAGCACATAGAAGCAGAGCTGTAACGCACGTAATGTAAATATCCTCCTCATCCTGTTCTCCTCTGTAGCCGTTAGCGAATATTTCGGCTAGTGCCAGTAGAGCGTCCTCGTCTGGTAGCTTTCACCTAAATACCCTTCTTTTTTACAATTTTTGCATTCGATTCGCTACCGGTGAAGGGGTGTTCCCAGTATTTAACGTTTGCCATTGCAATGTGCCAACTGCCCAACGATGGGCGATAGTACTCAGTTCAATGGCGATGCTTTGGCGATCAGCGTATCCTTCCGACGTCAGTAGGTCTGCTGCGGCATCAAAGTGGCGAGCGGATACTTTAGTGATATCTACGTGACCATCGAGTTCTATCATCGCAGCCTCTAGCGCCTGCAATGCTGAGACGATGCGTCGAAAGGTTTTGGTTTTCTTTAACTGCTGGTCATAACGTAATACGCTTTTGCGAAATCGATGTATGGAGTTGATAGTAAATGCTCTTCTCGAATCTCTTGGTGTGATGTAAGCCTCGGCTGTGGAGATTTAGAAATCTAACACCACCAAGATTGTTCCCAGCGATCTGATTCCCAAGAGTAACTAGGGTAATTTCCCAGGTTTGGACCCTTCCTGTGCAAGTGAAATAAAGCTTGCAAGGTTTTTTTCAGCAGATAACTTTGCCTGGGATTTGAATATAATCAGGTTGGTCAAAATTTAGACTCCAAGACTTGTTTACGGGCTTTGCAAAGACTAATAACTTCACGTACTGCTTGGATGTCTTTATCGAGCTGTATAGGTATCAGCATTCTGCGTTTTTGACCTGGTCTCGGAACGTCGTTTTCTAGTTGTTGGCGTTCTAGTAGGCGCTCTAATACTTCTTGGTGAGGGCGCGTATACCCAGGGTTGAAACTTTGTGCAACGATAACAAGGAATCGGGACTGATGCGGAACAAAACCATGCTCACCACATGTACCTACTCCTTTGTCTTCTCGACCATCAACTTCGATGCGGAGGTTGGATCTTCACCTCGCTCGGCGTACTTTTCGCTGTCTCGGAGTTTTCCTTGAAAAGCTTGTGCCAGCGGAGATAAAAGGGGGCCAACGTAGTTGTTTAATGTTTTGGCACGTTCCGCAGGATCATCGTAATATGCATCGAGTACCTTTCGTCCTCATGCCCCAACCAATGTGACAAGACTGATCTCGGAACCCCCATGCGTGCCAGTTGCCGGGCACGGGTATAACGAAATCGATAGATACTTTGAACCAAGTCATCAAGTGTTTCTGTCTGACATGATTTTGCCTCCTGAAGGTCCTCTTCTTATTATTCTCCAATAGCTAAGGGAGAAGAATGTAGAAGTTCTGAGGCCACAAGTTCGTCAAGGAAGCGGCTATCTTCTCTGTATTCTTATTTTTTTGTCAATCTTCGATGCATTTTTTAAATGAAAAAGTGGCAGCATTAATCTTTGTTTTTAGTCAGTTTGCGCTGCAGTGGCTCTTCGTATTTTGCAGTTGATTGGTCCGCTAAGAGTTGACACAGTCGCCAGAGATCTTCCCAATGGAATGTACTTCAGTTTTTTGACTCTCGAAACCCGTTACTACTCCGATCCTTTGCACCAGGAAACTCAATACGTCGCCCGGAAACGCTTAAGGTCTCACCAAGGCTTTTTAAGTCTCCTATTTTTAAATGCGCCATTTGGAAGGACGCCTACCGTACTGTGCCCCCCATCAGAATTGCGGTAGTGTTCCACAAAGATTCTTACCTTCTTCAAAGCTTTTCCAAGCTTGTTGAATAATTCGTTGAATTCTTTATCGGTATACCACCCTTCGGTGGGGTCATCAGAACGGACTCTAGAGCCTTTTTTACGTTTGGTTTTGGTGTTTCTAAGTTGTTCGGTGGTCGATGAGATTGTCGGCTACATAAGGAAGGCCTTGCCTATGCCATTGCCTAAGTATGCTTCGAACATTAGCAAAGTACCGAGGGAGATCTCATGCGAACGACACTTCTCATGAAGAATGAATAAGGATTCAAGTGTAAATGTCTTTCGTCTTAGTTATTTTAAAATATATATTTAGTGCAGAAATAGGAATGGTCCGATCGATAATCGCTGTAACACCGCTCTTAATCAATCGGGTAATACATTCTTGAAGCACGCGTAAAATCTTGGGTCTAGATGCTCTTGGATAGCAGACATCTTCACGCTATACATTCCGTGAAACTCAAAGCCATTATCTGTAAAAGAAATCTAGGGTCATTGTTCAGATCATGGACCTGACTGAGATCGAACTTGTTTAGAGTCTCTGGTCCGTTGACGAATTTTCATGGATTCCCTTAATGAATTCATGCGTTTTCCCCTATATTTGCAGTTTTAGCAATGCGTCTAGCGGTATCGTTGACGATCCCTAAGCTAACCTCTGCTGCTTTTTTTGAGTACGTCGTCTGTTATACAATTTCGACATGCTAGAGCCCTCACACCAGCCCATCAGTTCTTCGCGCATCGAGCGTTCTTCCTCTTCTGAATATCCTCTATCATTCGCCTCAATGGAAAAACGATAGTTCCAGTCATGACGCAACAAGTGTGGATGTATACCGAGAAGTGCCGGAAAGCGTTGCTTTAAGACTGCTAGCGCTGAACGGAAGGATGATTGAGTTATTGCCATACCTTGCCTTGGGCCTGCAAGGTGATTAACCAGTATGAAATCGTCATCTTGAAATCCTACGTGCGGAACTTCAGCACGAAGAAACAGGTAATGCTCGATATTTTTTTCTAGTTGTTCACCAATTGCGATCCTTCGAGCTAGTGTTTTTGCAACGGCTGATCAATTCGATCGTCGTGTAAATTATCGTGTTCCGCTGCACATTAAGGTTATGCCGGGTTACCGCCCGCTGAAGGAATGAAATCTTTTAGTCGTAGTCCTAGCAATTCGCCAAGACGCATGCCCGTGTCGTACAAGATGCGTAATGCCAGCACATTTCGTAAACGAGGAGCTAAATGAGCTTTAACATCAATCCTGCTCCTGGTTTGTTAAATAATCGCAATAAGGCTTGCTCATTATGAAAAGATAACTTTTGGGCCAATATTTCTTGTTTTCGTCTTGATTCGCTGCCATTTTTCTTTCTCTTTGAGCAATAATCGAGTCCGCATTCTG
>JALQPE010001542.1:0-15129 GCA_030407315.1 Asparagopsis taxiformis | reverse complement strand
TTGCAAATCTCTCCTCAATCGCTGCGGTCCGATGGGAAGGCCGGCACATGCCAGGGATCTCCCCGAACATGGCAGGTCTTCCAGCCGAGCCGCGCTCCCGCACAAGGATATGAGGGATCGCAGGCAGCCCTGCAAGGCGCAAAAGGCCGGACAGGACGCAAGGGTCGTAGCGTACCGCCGGCGGTCCGGTCAAGCGGGCAAGGCTGATGCCGGAAACTGTCATCAGGGCATGAGACTTTGCCCCCAGGCAAACATGGAGGATTAGACATGGCCTTTACTCCCAAGGATTTCCTGGTCTGGGGCGAGCTGCCCCGTGAGCGATCTGGACGCGGCAGTGACGTTTTATTCCAAGGTCACGGTGCCGATCTCAGCATCGACAACAGCGGGCCGAACCCGATGGCAATGTTCAAAACGGCAGATGAGGCATCGGCATTGCTCTGCACCTTTATCCCGGCAAGCCCGCTGGCGACGGCGCGGCCCGACCCTGCATCTGACCGCTGAGGGTGAGCTGGAGGATGTGATGGAACGGGTGACGGATGCGGGCGGCAGGTGGTTTCAGAGACCATCGCCATCCCGCCGGGGCGGTTCTTCTATGCCACCGATCCGGACGGCAATTCGCTGGGGTTCTTCAAATACAACGACTGACAAAAAAACGCCCCGGCTGCGCGGCCGGGCGTTTTCCGATTTTCTCAAGCTCCCTCAGCGGGCCTCAGTCAACAGCCGCGGAAGATCGCCCAGCACATTAGCAAGAGCACCACGGTGAACGGCAGACCGGTGGAAATCACCATGGCCTGCAGCGCCGCCAGACCGCCGCCCCAGCAGCAATGGCCACGGCGCCCTCGAAGATGCACCAGAACACCCGCTGCGGCACCGGCGCGTCGACCTTGCCGCCTGCGGTGATGGTGTCGATCACCAGCGAGCCGGAGTCGGAAGAGGTCACGAAGAACACGACCACCAGCACGATCCCCACAAAGGAGGTGATCCCGGCCAGCGGCAGCTCTCCCAGCATCTTGAACAGCTTGAGTTCAAGCGACGCGTCCTGCGCGCCGGTGAAACCATCGGAGATCACCTGATGAATTGCGGTGCCGCCAAGACGCTCATCCACAGCACGCAGACAAGGCTGGGGATCAGCAGCACGCAGATCACGAACTCCCGCACCGTGCGGCCACGGGCTGACGCGGGCGATGAACATGCCGACGAACGGCGACCAGCTGATCCACCAGGCCCAGTAGAACGAGGTCCAGCCCTGGCTGAAGTTCACGTCCTCGCGCCCGATCGGGTTCGACAATGCGGGCAGGTATTCGATGTAGGCCACTAGGCTGGTGGCAAACCCCGTCAGGATCGCCACGGTGGGTCCGGCCAACAGCACGAAGACCAGCAGCAGGGAAAGCCAGCCCCATGTTGATCTCCGACAGCACCTTGACGCCGCCGTCCAGGCCGCGCAGCACCGAGATCAGGGCAACTGCGGTAATCGCAGAAATCAGGATCACCTCTGTGGTGGCACCCATCGGCACCCCGAACAGCTCATTCAGACCGGCATTCGCCTGCGTCGCCCCGAACCCCAGCGAGGTGGCAAGACCGAACAGCGTGGCAAAAACCGCCAGGATGTCGATGATATGGGCCGGTCCAGCCCCAAGACACGCTCCCCGAAGATCGGGTAAAAGGCTGAGCGGATGGTGAGCGGCAGGCCCTTGTTATAAGTGAACAGCGCCAGCGCCAGTGCCACGATGGCGTAGATCGCCCAAGGGTGCAGCCCCCAGTGGAAGATCGTTGCCGCCATGCCCAGGCGCACAGCCTCCGCCTCATTCCCGGCAGCCGCGCCCAGCGGAGCCCAGTCGGTGCGGCACCGCCGCCCTCCGGCACGGCCGTGCCGCCAAACGCGGTGGAGAAATGGCTCATCGCTCGCTGACGCCATAGAACATCAGGCCGATGCCCATGCCCGCCGCGAACAGCATCGCGAACCAGCCCATGTAGGTGTAATCCGGCGTTGCCTCATTGCCGCCCAGCCGCACACTGCCCCAGGGGGAGACGATCAGAAACAGGCAGAACAGCACGAACAGGTCTGCTGCGCCGAAGAAGAACCAGTCAAAGGTGCTGGTCACCGCCGGGCGCAGCCAGTTGAAGAATGTGCCGGCCTGCTCCGGCAGCGCCAGCGCGTAGAACACGAAGGCCACATGACGAGGCCTGAGACCAGGAACACAGGGTTGTGGATGTCGACACCGAACGGGCGATCTGAGTTTCGATATTATCCTGCCCGATCTCGTATTCGGTATCGATGATATCCGCTTCGCCTTCCGGGCGGGGATACCCTGATTTGTGGTTTCGTCAGCCATTGCGGCCTCCTTCCCTGTAAAATTCGGCCCAATACTCTTTGAAACCCGCAGGCAAACGCTTGCGCTTTCAAAGGACCCCACGGTCAGCTTTCACGAACGACCAGCACCGATACCGGTGCCTTCTCGGCCACGCGCCCGCGTGGGCGTGGAACAGATAATCGCTCACGCTGGGAACATGGCTTGCCATCACGATCAGCCCGGCCCCGGTATCGCTGCAGGCCTTGACCAGCGTGGCATCCAGGTCCCACCGCCGGATCATGGCTGACAACGGCATGGCCCGAAGCGGTAATGCCGTGCTTGGCTGCCTGGACGGACGCGAACTCATCCGTTTTGCCGCATATTCCTGCGGGTTATGCGCCACTTTGCTGGGCTGGGGGGAGGTTACCCCCCACGAAATCACTTCTGCGTTGTAGAGATGCGCGAGATCCGATGCCATTTTCAGCGCCCGCTCAAGGCGGTCGGCGTGGGCCAGATCGACGGGCACCATGATTTGGAATACACGGTCTCCCTCCTCTTGCTTCAAATTATATGCACCTCCCGCGCGGAGCCGGAAGAGCACCGGCGGAGCGCTGCAGAGGCCGCGCAATTGCGGCAATGCTCCGTCCCTCTGGTCCGCGGAAGAGCCGCGGCACACATGAAAAACGCGCGGACAGCGCCGCGCGTTCATCGGTAGGATGCAATTTATTATAAGGATTTAGGCGTGACGTCCACCACGACGCGGCCCTTGACCTGGCCTTTGAGGATATCCGCACCCAGTTGCGGCAAGTCGCTGAGGGTAGCGGGCTGAATCATCGCGTCCAGCTTGTCCATCGGCAGGTCCTTGGCAATCCGCTGCCAGGCGCGGACACGGTTTTCGTAGGGCTGCATGACCGAGTCGATGCCCAGCAGGTTCACGCCGCGCAGCAGGAAGGGGATGACGGTCGCCGGCAGCCCGGCACCGCCTGCCAGGCCGACCGCCGCCACCGAGGCACCGTATTTCATCTGCCCCAGCACCCGCGCCAGCATGGCGCCGCCGACGGCGTCCACGCAGCCCGCCCAGGATTCGCTTTCCAGCGGCCGCTTGGTGGTCTCGTTGATCTCCTCGCGGGCCACGATCTGGGTTGCGCCAAGCGATTTCAGGTAGTCAGCGGTTTTCCGGGCGGCCAGTGACACCAGCGACCTCATAGCCGAGGTTCGCGAGAATTGCGGTGGCGACCGACCCCACGCCGCCCGCGGCACCTGTGACCAGAACCGGGTCCGTGGCCGGCTCGAGGCCGTGGTCCTCAAGCGCCATCACCGCCAGCATCGCGGTGAAGCCTGCAGTGCCCACCGCCATCGCATGGCGCGGTATCAAGACCCTCGGGCAGCGGCACCAGCAGTCCGCGCGCACATTGGCCTTTGGCTGTAGCCGCCCCAATGGGCTCGCCCACGCGCCAGCCCGTCAGCACCACCTTATCGCCCGGTTTGTACCGGTCATCCGAGGAGGCCTCGACGGTGCCGGCAAAGTCGATGCCCGGCACATGCGGGTACTGCCACCAGCCCGCCGCCCGGACCGATGCAGAGACCGTCCTTATAGTTCACGGTGGAGTATTCCACCGCCACGGTCACCTCGCCCTCGGGCAGCTGATCCAGGCTGATCTGCTCGACCGCGGCAGAGGTCTTGCCGCTCTCTCGTCCTTGTTCACAACCAATGCGTTGAAACATCTGCCTTCTCCTTAAATCCAGAATGTGTCGCGCACGGAGGCTGTGCGCATACCGTCAGGTGTTTCCACCTCAAGTTTCGTGCCCGCATCCCAATGGGTCATGCGGATCATGCCGATAGAGACGTTGGTCTCAAAGTCCGGAGACCAGGCGGCGGAGGTCACCTGCCCACCGCTTGCCATTCGCAAAAGGCAGGCCATGGCCGGTCGCAGCCCGGCACGGCATCGCCGTCAATCGCAATCGGGCGGATCTGCTGCACCGGCCCCTCCTTGGCCACCGCAGCAGGGCGTCGCGGCCGATGCAGCCAATTGCCGTATGGGTGTTGCAGAACTTGCCCAGGCCGCATTCATGCGGGGTATGTCGTCGGTCATGTCGTTGCCGTAGCTCAGCAGACCGCCTTCGATCCGTTCGATCAGGTTGGGGCAGCCGGCCCGGACCTGCAGATCCTCGCCCGCTTCAAACAGGCGGTTCCACAGCGGCATCCCAAGATCGCCGCCTTCGAGGTAGATCTCATAGCCGCCCTGCTTGAGTAGCCAGAACGCGCGATCACCATGTCGCGGCCCTCGAACTGGAAGATGCCGAAGCGGAAGAAGCGGATCTTGCGCACCTCCTCGCCAAAGACACGGGCCATCAGGTCGGTCAGGCGGGGGCCTTGAATGGCGAGCGGCGAGACATCCGGCTCATCCACCAGCACATCCAGCCGCCAGCCGTTGGCAATGCCCTTGACCCATAACAGCAGATCGCTGTCGGCAATCGAGATCCACCAGCGGTCGTCGCTCAGCTTGACCGCCACCGGATCGTTCAGCATGCCGCCGGTCTCTGTCGACGATGGGCACGTAGAAACACTGGCCTGCCGTCATGCGCGCAGGTCCCGCGGTGTCAGCATCTGCATCAGCCGCCCGGCGTCGGGACCGCGCAGCTCCACCTGGCGCTCGCAGGCCACGTCCCAGACCTGCACGTGGCGCTTCAGGTGGCGGTAGTCCGCTTCCACGCTCTCAAAGACAGTGGGCAGCAGCATCCGGTTGTAGACCGTATAAGCCTTGACGCCGGCGGCTTCGACGCCTTCGGAAAACGGGGTGCGCCGAAGGCGGCGCGACGGGGAAATCAGGGCCATGGCTATTCCTCCCAGAACCATGTGCAGTATGCCCGGCGGCCGCAGACGAGCCGCCGCCGGAAAAGCCGCTTATTTCGGGCCGTGCCAGTCGATCTGGCAGATCTCGGCAGAACGGCCATCGAAATCCCAAAACCCGGCCAAGGCGCGGACGGCCTTTGGTGGCGGTGGCGACAGTGATGTCGGGCCCCATCCAGTATTCGGTGTTGGTGACGACGATGTCCTTGCCGTCCTTGCCCTCGACCGGGACCACAGCGCCCTGGATCTTCTTTGCCGACCATCAGGCGGCGCTCCTTGCCTTCGGTCTCGAAGGTGACGGCGCGCGTTCGGGCGCCCAGGAATTCGCCCACCAGCATGGAGAACAGCCCGGTGGTGCCGCGCGCCGCGCCCGAGAAGATCGCGACCAGCGCGTCATAGGCGTCTTCCGAGGCGCGGTCGGCAATATAGGCTGCCGCCTTCAGTTGCCGCGGCCATGTTGCCGGGGATCTCCAGGAACAGGCCGACGTTCAGCCCGACAGGTCAACCCCGCGTAATCGCCCGCGTCGATGCGCACACCCGCCCAGGCCTGGCAATGGCCCTCGGGCGGCGGGTGCTTGCCCAGCGACACCACGCAGGGGCAGAACACCAGTGCAGTTGCAGTGAGGATCAGCTCCCCTTTGATTGTCCAGGGCACGGTGCCGTAGCGGCGTCCAAGGCCATGTCTTAGTCTCCCTCTCAGATAATCCCTGCCGCCAGCGCCAGCGCCGCAACCACCAGCCCCGCACCCAGCGGTTTGGTGATGTAGCGGCCAGGTCCGGGCAGCTTTTCTCAAAATCATGATCACGGTGGCGAGGCCCATGAAGGCGATGTTCATGGTGCCGCCCGCGAATGCCAGCAGCATCAGTGCCCAGCAGCAGCCCAGGCACACCAGCCCCAGCCGCAGGCGTTGCGCAGCGGGCCCTCGTCCCAATGCTGCATGAAAAACACCAGCGGGCGGCGGCATTTGCTGAGGCAAGCTTCCTTCACCGGCGAGAACTGGTAGCCGCCCGCGATCAGCAGCAGCCCCGCCGACAGGTAGCGCGAGTTGCTGTCGCCAAAAGCGGTGAGCAGTTCTGCCTGGAACAGTCCCAGCTGCAGCACAGCGGCCAGCGCGGAAAAGCCCAGCCACACGGCCAGATAACCGCCCACCAGCCGGGTGAAACTGGGTGTCAGGCGCGGTGTGGGACAGGTCCTCATAGGTGGCAAAGGCGGGCAGCGCGGTCGGCGCCATCATCGCCGCCGACATCAGCGCCCACATCACCAGCATCTTGCCAAAGCCCGCCGCATCCGGCGTCAGAGTGCAGAAATCGCGCCAGAAATCGGGGCCGTAGATGGCCCCGCTTCGCGCAGTTCTGCTGGCACTGACATCGCATAGAGCAGAACCCACGCCCCCAGGATCAGCCCGAACAGGCCCAGCCAATGCCAGCCTCCCATGGTTCTGATCCGTTGTGCCAGAATGGCTTTCATGGCGCGCTCCGGGTAAGAGGGTCTGCGACTCACGTCTTGAGTTTTAAATGTCAGACTTTTAAATGTCAGACAAATGATTTCTGCCGGGCCAGCTCCGGCATTAACGCAGCGTCAGGATACCGGGTATGAAGATTGATCCCAACAGCTCCGCCGATCTTTCGGTTCAGATAGCCCAGGCGATCAAGGATGCCATCATTTCCGGCGAGCTGATTGTCGATGAGCGGCTGCCGTCGAAAGCGGAGCTGTCGGATCACTTCCAGGTCTCCCGCCCGACGGTGCGCGAGGCGCTGAAACGGCTGGCGGCGCAATCGCTGATCCGCACCCAGCGCGGCGCGGGGGCGGTGCGTTCGTGAACCGGCTGAGTTTCGAGGACGCCTATTCGCAGCAGATCACCACGTCGACCTTGCTCCTCAGCATGAATGCGGTGAGTTTCGATACCCGCCTGCGAAGCGCGCTACGCGCTGGAGCGTGCCTGTGCGCCGCTATCAGCCGAGCGCCGCAGTGCCGACCATCTGGCGACGATGCGGGCGGAGATCTTCCGCCAGGGCAGCCGGGCCTGACCGACGAGGCCTTCTGCGCCTCTGACGTGGCGTTTCACCGGGCACTGGTGGATGGCGCGGGCAACCCGGTGCTTTCCTACCAGCTGGCCGGCGCTGTGGAGGCAATGCAGCCCTTGATGAACATGATCACCTTCACCGCCCGCGACCGCGAAGTGATCACCGGGCTGCATTCCCGCATTGCAGATGCCATCGAGGCAGGCGACGGCAGCGCAGCAGTCTCCGGCCTGCAGGACCTGGAGAGCGAGACCCGCAAGCTGGCCTCCGACGTCTTTGCCGCGCGGGGCGCAAAGATAGGCAGTCAACACTTGTTAACCACGAACCGGGACACTGGCGGCATGGTGAAACCCGGCTCCGCCCTTTCCCCGAAGTCTGGCTGCGCGATATCTTCGCCTGCAAAGCGGTGCAGAACGGCCAGGTGCTGCGCCGCAAGATCCGCGATATCGAGCGCTATGCCGGGATGGAGGCCTTTCTGGCCGAAGTCCGCGGCCCGCGGGTTTCAGGCAGTGCTGAACCGCGAGCAGGTTTCGTATTCTGCAACAGCGCCCCGATCCGCAGACTGGTGTGACGGCACCGTTTTCCGGCGCGGAAAACGGCCAGAAATCCTGCGAGGATTTATGGCGGGCGCCAGCGGCGGCACAGCACAGTTTTCCGCGCCGGAAAACTGGCCGGAAATCCTCGCAGGATTCCGGTTGCCCCCTTTGCAAACCGCAAAGAAGCGCATTATATAGCTGCTGTTCCCTTGTGGAACTATGGACATAAACGCGCTCGTAATAAGCGGATCGGACCCGGGGGCGGTAACCCGGCGGCTCCACCAAAATCCTTCGTTTGGGGATCATGGGGCCGAAACAGGATCGACGGACGTCTAAAGGGGTTTGCTTTGTCTCGGCGGGTGCCACCGTACCGGCCCAAACAGTACAATTGCAAACGACAATCGTGCTCCGGTTGCTCTGGCTGCGTAAGCAGTTCGAGGAATCGAAATCTAAGCCCTTGCGCCTAGCCGCGTAAGGCGGGGTTCGCAGGTACCTGGCAACAGAAACCTGCACTTTCTCCGCCATTGCAGGGAAAGGGCTTCGGCTGGTCTGCGGTGAATGCCTAAAAACTTTATGTTAGAGCTGTAAATCCTGCAGCAGAGGCTAGGGTGCCGGAGTGTGTACCGGAACCGGCCTGCAAGAAAACTGCCATGCCATTGCTGCGCGATGTTGAAATCCCGAAACTGCAACAGCAGCCCGGCGAACCCGGAGTGTTTCCCCCCGACCTGCTCTGCCGCCCGCCGCCAGAAACACTGCGGCAGCTGCCCTGCCCACTTATGCCTGCCTGACCAGGCACGGCTTTACGCGACGAAAAGAATGACTCCAGCCCCTCACCAAACCTGAAACTGAAACTGAAACCATAATTACCCGCCGGGCCGCTGGCGTCCGCACCCCAGACGGCCATGGCGGCGCCATTGATCCGGCCAGCATGGCAGATATGCCTTTGACCCGTGTGCTCACTACTGGTTCGAAGAAGTCTGGGGCAAAGGAAACCTGAATCCGTTCCCGAAATCATGGGCGCAACACGCTGATCTCCGGGGCGGTTTCTGCCCTGGCGGAACCGGAAAGCGATTACGGCGAGGTGGTCGCAGCGCTGCGCAACCTGCTGGGCCGATCAAGGTGACCTTTACCCATGTGATGGAGACAGACGAATGGGTCTCTGTCCGATGCTGGCCGCAACAGCAATCCCCGCGACGGCGAGCCGTTTGAAATCACCGGCCAGGTCATGGCCCGGGTACAGGACGGCAGGATCACCGAGATGCACTCCAACATGGATTATTTTCGAATGTTCGAGAAACTGGGGCAATTGCCCGCCAGAGGCCATGGCCATCTGCCTGACCGGTGAGCGGCTCAGGTAGCTGGCGCTTACTCTCTGCCGGCGGCGCTCCCCGGGCTTGACAGGCTACCCCGGCTGGTCTTTTAAAGACAGGGGGACAACCGCGAGCGCCCCGTGAGGCGACAGCCCAAGGTTCGCATGTTAACCTTGCTTGCGAGGAGACATGCCCATGGCTGCCCCGAATGAAATCACTCCCGCCCAGCTGCTGCGCCTGATTGGCACCCCCAACGCGCCCGTACTGGCCGATATCTGCACTGAAGAAGACTTTGCAGCGGATCCCTATCTGATCCCGGGGTCCTTCAGGCATCCGCATTCGGATATCGAGGGCTCAAGGCCCGCCTGAACGGGCGGCGCTGTGTGGTGATCTGCCAGAAGGGCCTCAAATTGTCGCAAGGTACGGCGGCCTGGCTGCGCAATGACGGGATCGCAGCGGAATACCTGCAGGGCGGCATGCACGCCTGGCGCGACCTGAGAGGCGCGCCGCGCGCTTGCCCTTCAAGGGCCCTGCCAGCCCCCGTGGGCGGCAGAACCCTGTGGGTGACCGGCATCGGCCCAAGATCGACCGTATCGCCTGCCCCTGGCTGATCCGCCGCTTTGCGGACCCGGAGGCGCGCTTTCTGTTTGTCTCACCCTCTGAGGTGGCAGCCGTAGCCGAACGCTTTGGCGCCACGCCATTCGATACCGAGGATGTGTTCTGGTCGCACCGGGGCGAACACTGCACCTTTGACACCATGCTGGACGAATTCGGCGTGCGCACGCCCGCGCTTGACACCCTGGCCCGGGTTGTGAGAGGCGCCGATACCAACCGGCACGATCTGGCACCCGAGGCAGCAGGGCTTCTCGCCCTTTCGGTGGGACTGTCGCGCCAGTACAAGGACGACCATCAGCAGCTTGAGGCAGGCATGACCCTTTATGACGCGCTTTACCGCTGGGCCCGCGATGGCCAGGGCGAAGGCCACGACTGGCCCGCGGACCGCAAGGCATGAGCCATCCCGGCTGGGCGGAGATGTTCCGTGTGTTCGGGCGCATCGGGGTGCTGAGCTTTGGCGGCCCGGCGGCGCAGATTGCGGTGATGCACAAGGAGCTGGTCGAGGGACCGGCCCTGGCTGAGCGAGGAGAGCTTCCTGCGCGGCCTGTCCTTTGCATGCTGCTGCCGGGGCCGGAGGCGATGCAGCTGGCCACCTATACCGGCTGGAGATGCGCGGCACCGCCGGCGGGCTGCTGGCGGGCCTGCTGTTCGTTTTGCCGGGTGCGGCGGTGATTGCCCTCCTGACCTGGCTCTATGTGCAATACGGCACCCTCCCCGCGGTGCAGTCGGCCTTTCTGGGCATCAAGGCCGCTGTTGTCGTCATCATCCTGCAAGCGCTGCGGCGGCTGGCGGCCAAGGCGCTGCGCCACAGGGTGGAGTGGATGCTGGCCGGGTTCGGCTTTGCCGCGCTGTTCCTGCTCAACCTGCCATTTCCGCTGGTGGTGCTGGCCGCGGCGGTTACCGGATATTTGCGCAAGGCGGAAGTCCCGGATCTGCCCGCCTCCGCCGCACCGTTTCAGGCGGCCAGCACACTGCGGACCGTTGCCGTCTGGGGCAGCCTGTGGCTGCTGCCGCTGATCGCGCTCAGCCTGTCCGGCGCGGGCTTTCTGGCCGATGTCGGATGGTTCTTCTCCAAACTCGCCGTGGTGACCTTGGCGGGGCATACGCGGTGCTGGCCTACATCAGTCAGACGGTGGTGAGCCAGTTCGGCTGGATCACTGCCGGGCAAATGATCGACGCGCTGGGACTGGCCGAGACCACCCCCGGCCCGCTGATCCTGGTCACCCAGTTTGTTGCCATGCTGTCAGGGCTGCTGCAGGACGGATTTGGCCTGTTTCTGGCCGCGGGTGCCGTGGCGTTGTGGGCGACCTTCATTGCCCTGTTTTCTGTGGATCTTTGCCGCCGCCCCTTATGTGGAACGCATAGCGGCGCATCGCGGCTGGGCATGGCGCTGAAGGCGGTGACCGCCACGGGTCGCGGGCGTGATCCTGAACCTGTCGGTCTGGTTCCTGATGCATGTGGCCTTTGCCGGAACGCAGGTCTTTGAAGCAGGCATCCTGCATGTTCCCGTCCCCGTCTGGGACAGCATGGATACGCGGGCCGTTCTGCTGGTTTTATTGGCGCGCTGGCCGCCTGGAGCGTGCGCGGCAATATGCTGCTGCTGCTTGCCGCGATGGCCTGCGCCGGTTTAGCCCTTGCGGAATTTCCCGTTTGCAATCAGCTGACTGCGACGGCCATCGGAGAGCCGCGCGCTCCAAGAATTTTTTTCGCTGACCGAAAGAAAGGGCGGTCTTTTGTTTCCGCAGAATCTCTTATGCTTGGGACAAATGAACAAGGGGTGACTGCATGTCCCGTGAAATCGACTATGGCAACCTGATGCACACTGCCATGCGCGGCCTGATCCGGACCGTGCTGCAGGACATCGCTGAGAACGGCTTGCCCGGTAACCACCACTTTTTCATCACCTTCGACACGGCACATCCGGATGTGGAACTGGCCGATTGGCTGTCCGACCGGTACCCGGGTGAAATGACCGTGGTCATGCAGCACTGGTTCGACAATCTGACTGTGGATGACGAGGGGTTTGCCGTCACGCTCAATTTCGGTGACTCGCCCGAACCGCTCTATATTCCTTATGACGCTATCCGCACCTTCGTGGACCCGTCGGTGGAATTCGGCCTGCGTTTCGAAAGCGCCGATGAGGAGCCGGAAAGCTATGCAGCGGTGCGGACGCCGACGAGGAGCAGGACAATGTCCAAGCTCCTGCAGAAGAAAAGAAAAACGCCGATATCGTTTCACTGGACAGCTTCCGCAAATAACGCGGAAGACCATCCCGGTTAACGTCAGGCGGCCTCACAGGCCGCCTTTTTCTTGTCCGATCACTGCCTGGCCAGGAAAGTGCTCAACTGCCGCCGGGGCTCGCCGTTCAGGCGCGAGGTATACTCCAGATCCAGACCGCCTTCGGCCAAAGTCCGGTCGTACTGCTGCATCTCGTAGTCGCCGTTGGGGTGGATATACAGCGAGAACACCGTCAGTCTATCGCCAGTGATCCGGCCCCAGACAAACGGCTCGCCCTCCATGGATTGAGCGGCACCGAATGGCCAAAGACGTTGCGCGTCATGGCTGCGGAGAAGACACCGTTGCGGCCGCTGGGCAGGAATTCGATCTCATAAGTCTTGGATTTCCGGCGGCCGTCATCCTTTTCAGTGGTGGAGGTCCATTTGATGGTGAACCCCTTCTTCATTTCGCGGATCACAACACTCATGTCCCGGGGATCGGTGTCACATCAGCCTTCACGATCTCGACGCTGCCGGCGTATTCGCCAACAAAACGGGAAATATCGGCGCGCGCCCCAATGCGGCAGCAGCAAGAGGGCCCCCGCCACAAGCATAGCAGCTAGGCCCAATGGGATTCTGAGAGTTCGCAAATGCGTCGGCACGTCGCAATTCCTTCCGGATGTCCAAGCCTGCCCTCGCACTGTAATCATAGCATGGTTTCAAGCAATGGCATGTCTTGGATTGCGCCAATTCGGCACTATACCTGACCGCGTGATTGGCTATGCTGCGCGCAACTGGCCAATTGCACTGCAGCAGCGCGCAGGCTAAACGGCATACAATCGCATACGCAACGGAGAGAAGACGGATGTCCGAAACCCGCACCGAAACCGACAGCTTTGCCCGCTTGAGGTCCCCGCAGACAAGTACTGGGGCGCGCAGACCAGCGCTCGATCATGAACTTCCCGATCGGCTGGGAAAAGCAGCCGGTTGCTATCGTGCGCGCGCTTGGCGTGATCAAGCAGGCCTGCGCCATGGCAAACAGGACTCGGGCAAGCTGGACGCAAAGATCGCCGATGCCGTTATCCAGGCCGCCAGCGAAGTGGTGGCCGGCAAGTTCGACGACAACTTCCCGCTGGTCGTCTGGCAGACCGGCTCCGGCACCCAATCCAACATGAACTCCAACGAGGGTGATCGCCAAACCGCGCGATTGAGATCCTGGGCGGCGTGATCGGCTCCAAGGATCCGGTGCACCCGAACGATCACTGCAACATGGGCCAGTCCTCCAACGACAACCTTCCCCACCGCGATGCATATCGCCACCGCGATGATGGTGCGCGATGTTCTGGTGCCGGGCCTGACCAAGCTGGCGGAAGGGCTGGAAAAGAAGTCCGAAAGAGTTCAAGGACATCATCAAGATCGGCCGCACCCACACCCAGGACGCGACCCCGCTGACCCTGGGCCAGGAATTCGGCGGTTACGCCCATCAGATCCGTCAGGGTCTGGCGCGGGTCGAGGCGGCGATGCCCGGCATCTACGAGCTGGCGCAGGGCGGCACCGCTGTCGGCACCGGCCTGAACACCCAGAAGGCTGGGGCGAGACCGTTGCCGCCAACATGGCCGAGATCACCGGCCTGCCCTTTGTCACCGCACCCAACAAGTTCGAGGCACTGGCGGCGCATGACGCCATGGTGTTCCTGTCCGGCGCGCTCGCGACCATCGCGGGCAGCTGCTACAAGATCGCCAACGACATCCGCTTCCTCGGCTCCGGTCCGCGCTCCGGCCTGGGCGAGCTGATCCTGCCGGAGAACGAACCCGGCTCCTCGATCATGCCGGGCAAGGTGAACCCGACCCAGGCAGAGGCGCTGACCCAGGTGGCGGCGCATGTGAGGGCAACGACGCGGCGATCAAGTTTGCTGGCTCCCAGGCCATTTCGAGCTGAACGTCTACAACCCGATGATGTCCTACAACCTGCTGCAGTCGATCCAGCTCTTGGGCGATGCCGCGGACAGCTTCACCGAGCGGATGCTGAACGGCATCAAGGCCAACGAGCCGCGCAATCGACAAGCTGATGAAGGAAAGCCTGATGCTGGTCACCGCGCTGGCGCCGACCATCGGTTACGACACGCCACAACCGTTGCCAAGACGCGCACAAGAACGGCACCACCTTGAAGGAAGAAGCAGTCAAGCTGGGCTTTGTCGATGAAGCCACCTTTGACGCGGTGGTGCGGCCTGAGCAGATGATCGGGCCCAAGGACTGATGGCAGGTTCCGGTTCAGGGCCGGTTAATCTGAACCGGTACAAAAAAGAAAAGGCGCGGGCCGAGAAAAAGGCCCGCGCTGACCAGAACGCTGTGACCTTCGGACGGACCAAGGCAGAAAAAGACCTGGACAAGGCGCGCAACGCGCAAGAGGTCAAACGCCTGGACGAGCACAAGCGCGACGAATGAATTCCGGCCCAAGAAGCATTCCTTGACCCTGCGCGGCCACCGGACGTCGGTGTCGCTGGAAGATGACTTTTGGGACGTCTTCCGCGAGATCGCTGCCGCAGAAGACCGGGCAATCAACGACTTGGCAGCAGAAATTGACGAAAGCCGTGGCGAGGACGGCGGGCTGGCCTCCGCATCCGGCTGTTTGTTCTTCGGCGGTTAAGAGCGCGTTAACCGCAAATTGTAATCATCGGCCCATGCCGGTACCTGCCCCTCTCTCTGCTGACGCTTGGCTGCAGCAATTGTTCCGTTCCCAGGCGGCGGCCAAGGGTGGTGTCATCCGGCGGCAGAAGCGCGCATATAGAACGGCTGCTCGGCTGGGACCGGTTCGGCAGGACTGAAACGCCGCGGATTCCATGCCGTGGAAAACGCAGGTCAGGTCGTAATTTTCTGCAATCAGGACGCCCGTGCGCATCATCCAGTGACGCAAATTTCTTCGAAGAAATTTGCCAAGAAAATTCGAATTTTCTTGGCTAGCGTTTCGAAAGCTGCAGCCATATCCCGTTTTTAGACCGCCACGTAAGATGCGCTACCGGCACGGCGCCTTGCCGCCACCGGTTCGACGCGGAACGGCGCAGGATCATCGACAGGATCAGCGGCCCCTCCACCATCGCGAACCCCGCCCCGGTGCAAACACGGGACCCGGCCGAGAACGGGATGTACGCGTCACGCTGGCATTGCTTGCCGTTCACGGTTCCCCAGCGCGCCGGGTCGAACCCGTCCGGGTTCTCCCAAAGCCGTCGTGGCGGTGCAGGTGCCAGGGGCTGAGAACCATCTGCGCGCCCTTGGGCACGTCACGGTTGCG
>JALQPE010001541.1:0-13503 GCA_030407315.1 Asparagopsis taxiformis | reverse complement strand
ATGGGTTTAGATGATATAAGGCCATTTTTCTTTAAACAAGGTGATATTCCAATATTTGCGCATAAACGTGTGCTTAAAGCTTTAAGTCAGCGATTCGATTATATTTTACTACAGCAGAAAAATATCCTGGAGTTCAAGTGTTATTCAGAACGAGATTTCTAATAAACCGTTTAATGCAGGTAATATTAATGTGATTCCTATGATGGTTTACATCATAAGCTTCAAGTATTTGGTTTTCGTTTTAAAGACTTTGCGTATCTAACAGATATGAAAACTGTGTCTAATGAAGAAATTGAAAAAACTTAATAATCTCGATGTTTTAGTTGTAAATGCTTTACGAGAAAAACACATTTATCACATTTTAATCTAGAAGAAGCCTTAGCTTTTATTGAATTGGTAAAGCCAAAGCGTGCTTACCTTACACATATTAGCCATTTATTAGGTTTTCATGATGATGTACAACAAAAATTGCCAGACAACGTTTTTTGGCATACGATAATTTACAAATAACCATATAACTATGAAGAGTAGACTTTTTATGTACCTTTTTATTTTTCGGCATTACTGATTATTTTTCAGTATGTGAATTCTAAAGGAATAATTGATAAATACGAGAAGGATATTGCTAGCTATAAAGCTACTATGGCAGAGCAAAAACAACTATAGCAACACTCGAAGAACAAAATTTTGAACTCAATTATTTTAATATTGATAGAAATGATAATGCTCTAGATTACTTGTTGCTCAAGGTTATAATGCAGATAAGCTTATAACGGCAATTACTGATGGACTCTATAATATGAATGATTATGAAGGAGATGATCATCCTATTGTACCTTATGTATCTATGACGGATTCTAAGTTGTTAATTAATAAAATACGAATCTTAAATCACAGATGGATTGTAGCAAATTTTACGGATGGTAAACATGGGGAGAAATTTTGTAACCTACGAAATTGATGAAAACCAATGATTTAAAGTATAAGTTGGTTGAGTATTTTAGTACCCAACAATAATCAATTAAATATTTTGATTTAACCAATCCTTTAAGTCATAGAAATTCTGAGGTGCCACTCCATGACCAACAGGATACTCTTGTAAATATGATTTAATATTTAAAGCTTCTAAAAAAGCTGGAGTCTTTCTGCCCAATCTACAGGAATCACCTGGTCTACAGAGCCATGAGAACAAAAGAAATTTAAGTGGGAAACGTCTTGGTCTTCAATAGTGTTTGGTAAATATCTTCATTAATGTATCCACTCAATGCCACTATGTTTTTAATTTTGCTAGGATAGGTAAGCGCTACAGCATAACTGAGTATAGTACCTTGACTAAAGCCTAAAAGCGTAACGTTTTTAGAATCTATAGGGTAAGTTTTACACGCATAATCAATAAATTCTGAAATTAAATTTACAGATGATTTAGCTTGTTCATCGTCACTCCATTTACCTTGTATAGCATCAAAATTTATGGCATACCATGCATTTCCGTATGGTTGCATTGGATATGGTGCTCTTAGTGATATGATAAATAATTCTTCTGGTAATTCTGATGCAAAAGAAAATAAATCATTTTCATCACTACCATAGCCGTGAGACATTATAAGTAGTGGAGCATTTTCCTTTAAAGATGAAGGTCTTGTGATGTATGCAAATCGGTCATGTTTACTGTCCTATATTTCTAAATACATTCTGAAATACATCTCCCAATAAAGGAATTTTATTCATTTTGCCTGTAATAGCACCAAAAAGGCCGAAGAGGTATAAGATTGAAAAAAATATCCAGAAAGCCATACTAATATTCATGCTGTCAAAACTACTGACAACAAAGGCAATTAGCATATACATAAGCCCTAGTCCAAGTGCTTGTCTAGTATGAAACGAAGTAAATGGATTCTTTTTATCTTGATCATAAAAAAAGCAATCAATGTACCGAACAATGTTAAATAGGCAACAACACCTAAAGTTTTTCCTTCGTCAATAGTATTTTGATTCATTATTTTAAACAATTTTATTATTGGCAATAATGCCATAGGATTTACCTTTTAATTCCATTCCTAAAAATGCACTATTCTAGATCTAGAGGTGATATCTGATTTGCTAAATTGATAGTCTGCATCTGGATTAAATAAGCTTAAATCCACAACAGCACCAACATTTATAGAGTTTTCTATTACTCCAAACCTTGATTTTCCTTGAGTTAGTATACTTACAGTCTTCTTAGTCGTAAATATTGTTTGAAGCGCTCCAAAGGCGGATTCTAACCCAATAGAACCATATTTTGCATAATCGAACTCAATTTTTTTGTCCTCTATATCAATAGGGTTGTGGTCAGAGGTTACCATATCAATAGTACCATCTTTTATACCTTCAATGAGAACATCGCAATCGTTTTGTGTTCGTAAGGTGGTAAAACCTTGTATCTGGTATCAAAACCTTCTAAAGCATCATCTGTTAGTAATAAGTTATGGATTGCAACACTACAAGTTACGTTTAGTTTTTTTGCTTTAGCAGCTCTTATAAGTTCTACAGATTTAGCTGTCGATATCGTTGGGATATGTAGCTTTCCTTCTGTGTATTCTAATAAAAATAAATCTCGAGCGACTTGGAGTTCTTCTGCCAAAGCAGGATTTCCTTTTAAACCTAGTCTAGTACTATTGATGTGTTCATTAGCAACACCATTGCCAGATATTTTAGATTCTTGAGGAAACGAACATACTAAGCCATCAAAATTGCTAGCATATTGCAAGGCAATTTTCATAAGGTTAGGATTGCTTATTGGCTTTTGATAATCGTAAAATGCTACAGCTCCAGCATTTTTCATATCGTATAACTCTGCCAAATCTTTACCTTCGCTCAACTTTGTTAATGCTCCAATAGGAATAAGGCTTGTAGCTTTATTCTGAGCTTTAGATTTTACAAAGGTGATATCTGCATAACTATCAATTACCGGATTAGAATTAGCATTAAGCGCTACAGTAGTAAAACCAGACTGTGCAGCAGTTTTTAAACCGTTGTTAATAGTTTCACGCTCTCATATCCAGGTTCACCAAAAGACACGCTACTATCAAACCAACCTTGTGATACATGGAGGTTATCTCGTTTTATTTCTCGGTAATTATTAGAATTAGAAATGCGTTTAGAAATCTTGGCAATACGTCCTTTTCAATTAAAATATCAACCGTTTCGTTGTGAAAATCACTTTTAGAATCAACGATAGTGGCAGATTTTATGAGTGCATTCATTTAAGATATTTTAGTAGTAGTATTTCTATAATTAAAAATACTAGCGCAAAAATAACAAACCATTTCCATAACGCATTAATAGTTGTGCTACTTTTTATTTCATCTATTGTTGTTGCCAAACTTTCACTTAGTGTTGTGTTAGGCAAACGCTCTAAGCTATAATAACTTAGATTGCTTTCATTTCTATTATAATTAAAGCTTATATTTTGCAATACTTCCGACTTGTTTTTTACGTTCAAAATACCTGCTGTATTTGGGTAATCCTCAGTTTCTATTAGTACAGATTTACTATGTTTTTTGAAGCGGAATCACAGAAGTTTCATCAGAAGTCAGTGTTAAGATATCATCTTGGCCTAAAATGGCATTGACAGCGATGGTATTTGGTTGCCCAATGGTATAATACAATTGAGATAATTTTAAGCTTTGTTTTCCGATATTATATAAAACAGGAACTATTAAAGGAGAGTTTTTAAAATTTGAATTCTCTTTATTTAATGCAGAAGCAAATACAAAAGCATTGGAGTTTCCAACTAAAAATGGTGTTCCATCTTCGTATGATAAAACAGCATTACGAGGTGATGTAAAACGATAAGAAGATTCTACTTTTGGGTATTGAAAATTAGTCACCTTAGAATAAAATGCATTTGCTAAAAGTGGGTGATTGTAATTAATAGAAGTAATTCTCTTTTCTTTAGTTGTAGTGTTGTTTAAATTCGAAGTATTTAAGTTTTTAAGTAGTTGATTATAAGTGCTTAAAGCAATATTACTTGACGGGATAATTAACACGTGTCCACCGTCTATACAAAAATCATGAAGTGCAATTCTTAATGCATTAGAAATACTTCTAACTCATTAAGAACGATTAAATTCTGCTCTGGAATTAAATTAAAATTTAATGCATTTAATTTAAAGCTTTTATACTCAAATTCATCGTCTGTATAGATACGTTTTAAAAAGGAATCTTCAGCAACTTCATTAATTGCTAAGACCTTAATTTTTGGTTTAGAATTAATATAAAATAAAACGTGTTGTCGTATTTTAAACCAGTATCTTCTAATACAAGTCTTCCATTTATAATACTATTATTGGATATTGTAAATGTTGTTTCAGCTTTATCCTCAATATCTACTGCGCTTTTTGTAAGTAGTACGTCATCATTAAATAATGAAATAGCAACATTATCTATGGCTTCTCCTTGATTAGAAAGTAAACTTTTAAATTTATAGATTCTGTGTTTGTATTTTCAACGTAAATGCTATCGATACTCACATTAGCGATTAAAGACGATTTGGGTTGTACCAACTTTAATTGAACCGTACTATCAGTATCAAAAGTTATAGGATTTCCTTTTTGCTGAAAATCTGAAACTAAAACTAAATTTCTTGTTGCTGCATTATTCTTAGAAAACAATTGTTCTCCTTTAAGGTATAAAGCATCATAGTTTAATTGAGTAGGTGAGTGCTCTAATTGAATTAAATCATTTTTAAGCGCCTTAACAGTAGTATTTCTAAAGGTTTGTGTATTTGTAAATAAACTGATTTTTTCACTCTCAGGTAAGCTGTTTATGATATCCTGAATTGCTTCGTTTAATAGTGTTCCATTCTTACCATTAGCTTGCATGCTATAAGAATTGTCTAAATAAATAACGGTTTCTTGTGTATCATTAAAATCTTCAGCATTTGGAATAAATGGTTGTGCAAAAGCAATGATAGCACAAGCTAATAATAACATACGCGATAAAAGTGTCAACCATTTTTTTAGCTGAGAGCTCTTACGTGTCTGCATTTTTACAGCTTTAAGAAACTTAACGTTAGTAAATTGTACTTTTTGAAACGTCTTAACTGAAATAAATGAATAAGAATAGGAATAACCAGTAAAAATAAAGCGTAAAGTAATTCTGGGTGTTTAAACTGCATTCCTTATTTGTAGGATTATTATTTAGTCAAATATAGAAAATGCAAAGCGATAACAGTATTTAGCTTTGAGAAATTTAACAGAAAAAGAAATAATCTCTCATAGATAGCATATTCTGCTTTTTAAGTAACTACGTATCTCCTTTTGTGCATCTTCATTAGCTACAGTAACAATGCTTTGTGGATGATTAAGTTGTGTCAAATAATCAAAATTAAAAAGCTCTTGATCATAGATGTGTTTTCCTATTTTCTTTTGGTTATCACAAATCCAATAAAACGGAATATCGTTTTCTAATAATAGTTTAGCAACGGTTTTTCCTTTGGTACCAGCTCCCCAAATGGTTAAAGGCCTTTTGTCATCATAATCGAGCTCTAAAAAGTAGTGTACCTTAATATCTAAGAAATAATTAATAGCATAGTGCTCATGTGTTCTAGAGGTTCTGGTACTATAATCGCGCCAATGGAGTAGAACCTCATTGCAAGGAATACAGGGGTAACCAGCTTGTAAAATCGAAATGTTAAATCATAATCTTCAGGATAACGATTAGGTTCAAAGCCTTCACAAGCAATAAAATCTTCTCGATGCAACATCCAGCAAGGTGATGGAATAACACACTCTTTATAAATTTCAGAATAATTGTTGCCAGTTTCAGTAAGCTTATTGATCCAACGTTCGTAGCGTGCATAACCATCGCTTACTCCATCAGCTCTAAAGTATTTCACTTTACCAACTGCTAAATGTTTTTTTACCATTTGCGATGAGACTATTCACCATCACTTCTAGGCGATTTTCAATCATAATATCATCACTGTCCATTCTAGTAATATAGTCACCATTACATTTTGAAAATGCCGTTTGTAGTGCATCAATTATGCCTTTCCCATTGTTTTGTATAGTTGAATACGAGAATCTTTTTTTAAAGCATCTTTTACAATAGTATAGGAATTATCTGTGGAATAGTCATCAATAAAAATAGCTTCCCAATGCCTGTAAGTTTGATTTTGAATAGATCTAATGCATTCAGAAATAAAGGCATCGGTATTCTTAAAAGGGATTAAAATGCTTATAATAGCTTGCGACATAATGCGAATTTAACAAAACCTTTAGATTTTAAGTGGTAACAGATTGTAGTTTTGTGCGTCTAGTCAAAAAATATGACTAGACATAAACTAAAAATTTTAACATGAAGAATTATTTAGCCATTCTTGGCTTAGGTGTAATTATGGTAGGCTGTGGTTCAGCAAAGCCTAAAGCAGACGATTTAGCAGTAAACAATCCTATTGAAACTGCATTAGATTTAACAGCCGTTGTGGATGATAAAGTACCAGTAACAATTAATCCTGGACGTTTTACTACAGAAACTGTGACTTACAGATTACCGAGAGTTGTACAAGGAACATACTCTGTTAGTGATTTTGGAAGATATATAGAAGATGTAAAAGCTCTAGATTATGACGGAAACGAATTAAAAGTTACTAATGTAGATGTTAATACTTGGACAATTGCTGACGCTACTAAATTAGACAAGTTAATGTATTATGTAAATGATACATTTGATATTGAATCTTCAGGTGGTATAGGTGGAGAGAATCCATTTTCTCCAGCAGGTACAAACATTGAAGAAGACAACTATGTATTAAATCTTCATGGTTTTATTGGTTATTTCGATTCTTTAAAGAATAACCAGTATGCTTTAGATGTTACTGCACCAGCAACTTTGTTAGAACTTCTGCATTAGAAGATAAAGGAATGAAGTCTAGCTCAGACGGAAAGTCAATTACAAGTAGCTACTTTGCACAGCGTTATTTTGATATTACAGATAATCCAATGATGTACGGAAAGTTAGATGTTGAGGAATTTATGGTTGGTGATATTAAGATTGTACTAAGTGTATATTCACCAAATAAAGTACATACTGCAGCAAGTCAAAAAGAGACAGTATACAAAATGATGCAAGCTCAAAAGAGTATTTAGGAGACATTAACAGTACTGCACGTTATGATATTTATTTATACTTATCTGATGGAAGTGATACAGCACCAAAGGGTATGGGAGCTTTAGAACACCATACATCTACTGTGGTTGTTTTACCAGAGTCTTCTAGTAAAGAAGGTTTAGCAAGTTCTATATAGATGTTGTTGCACACGAGTTTTTCCATATTGTAACACCATTATCTGTACATTCTGAAGATGTACATTATTTGATTATAACAAACCAACATTCTCAAAGCACTTGTGGATGTACGAAGGTGTGACTGAATATTTTGCACAGCATTTTCAGGTATTTGAAGGTTTAGTAGAGCCAAAAGATTTTTACAATACAGTAATGTCTAAGATTGCAACATCAAAAAATTTAGATGATGCTATGAGTTTTACTGTTATGAGTGAAAATGTATTAGAAGAACCTTATGCACCTCAATATTATAATGTGTACATGAAAGGTGCCTTAATAGGTATGTGTATTGATATTTTAATGCGAAAAGAAAGCGATGGTAACAGAAGTATGTTATCTCTTATGAAAGAGCTTTCTGCTAAGTATGGTAAAGAAAAGCCATTTGTAGATGATAACCTTATTGCAGAAATTACTGAGATGACATATCTAGTGTTGGTGAGTTTTTAAGAACACATGTAGAAGGTGATGTGCCAATTAATTATAACGAATTCTTTGAAATGGCTGGTTTAACTTTAGGTCAATCTGAAGTTGATACTAACTACATATTTGCTGGTGGTCAAAACATTATTTTTGATGGTGACCAAGAAAAAGGAACAATCTTTTTTCGCCAATGGCATTAAAGAATTCTTTTTGGGCTTCTCAAGGAGTACAAGCAGGTGATGTAATTAAGAAAGTAAATGGTGCGGATTTAACATTAGCTAATGCTCAGCAAGTTGTTGGTGGTATGTTTGGGTGGCAACCAGGACAAGAGTTTAGTATGGACTTAGAGCGCGATGGTCAACCAATAGCACTTAAAGGAACATTAACTAAGGCGACTGCTACTAGTGAATCTTTAGTAGAAGATGAGAATGCTACTGATGCTCAAAAGGCTTTAAGAGCAGCTTGGTTAAAAGGATAATCATTATCTTATAATATATAAAAAAGGCTTCCAATTTGGGAGCCTTTTTGTTTAGAATTGATTTATGAATTAGATGCAGAAACAAGTTCAGCATGACAACGCTTATGGTTATTACTTTTTATCAAACGAAATTCTATAAAATACAAGGCGCAAATTAATTAGGTATTCATAATACTATATATCAACATTGCAGCCAAAGCAACAAAGACAATTCCGATAATAATGTTTACACAACCAGTGCCTTCATCATCAATATATTTATTGTCCGAATTGAAGACATAAGCTTTAAAAGGTTGTTTAGGAGTATTGAAAATAAAATTGAATAGGGTTGCAAATAACCATCGTATGCATCCACCTACAAAGTATAAGATACCAAAAACTAGTGTTTCGCCAATAATATCTAACATAGACTAGTACTTAGCCGATTTCCCTTTAGGTAATGAGCTTTCTATAAAATCTCTCAAATCATCATTTGCCTTAATAAGGTCTTCATTCTTAAATACATCATATGACCACTTCTGTACCCTTTAAATGAAAAACGGTCTTTCATTTTACCGCTAGGATCTATTTGCCATTGTGAATATTTTGCGGAGAAGTATGTAGTAGCTCCATCATAGTAGCCAGATTGTGTCAATACTTTTAAATACGGATTTTGAGCCATAGCTTGCCTCAAATTTTCTCTGGTATTATCATTCGTTCTATCCCAATTACCAACATTGCCAAACACATTGTATTTAACGTCAGTTTTAAAACCTAATTCGTTTCTAACATAATAATTAATTGCTGGTGTAAAAGAATGTAACCAAGAGGTTAGTTCTGCACTGTAATCTGGACTTGTACCAGTTTCTACCTTGTCTATTCCAATATATCTAGAATCAAGTCTTCCTATAGTTTTACCAGTTTTGTCTCGTAAGAGTTCTTTCCAGAAAAAGCGATTAGGCACATCTAAGTTTTGTTGTAAAATTACTTTTCAGACAAGCCAGAATAATAACTCATTCGTTTTGCAATACTATTCTTTTCACTACTAGTAATGAATCCGCCTTTAGCTATAGCTGGCATTAAATCATTAATAGCAAACTCTTCTGCTTCTGGTAAAATTTCTAATAAGTCTTTAGATTGTAATTCTGAAGGCAACATCTTATGATACCATGCTGCAGCTGTGTAGTATGGTAAGTTTAAACTCGACGATAATGGTCCACCAACTCTTAGGACTTTATAATCTGCTGGAGATACCATAATTACACATTAAGATACATCCATTGTCTATTCTGAAGCTCTAAAGATAATCCCATAACACGTGTGCCACCATAGCTTTCGCCAATAATATATTTTGGTGACTCCCAACGGTTATGACGTGTTGTAAAAGTATTCATCCAGTCTGCTAAATATTTAATATCTGCATTAACACCAAAGAATAATTTATCCTCTGACATTTTACCATCTTTATCTGCAACTTTCCGCGAATAACCTGTGTTTACAGGATTAATAAATACAATATCTGCAACATCTAAAATAGAGTTTGGATTGTCTTTTACACCATAAGGTTGCACAGGATAACCTTCGTCATCTATCTTTAAAATTTTTGGTCCTGTGTATGCAATATGCATCCATACAGAAGCCGAACCAGGTCCACCATTAAACGAGTATATAATTGGTCTGTTATTGCCTTTAGAGTCATTAGTACGTTTGTAATACGTATAATATAATGAAGCAATCATTTTACCATCAGCATCCCAAACCGGTTGAAAACCAGTTTCTGCTCTATAGTTAATTTGCTTTCCTTTTATTGTTACAGAATTATTAGTAACATAAGTTGTGTCTACAGGAATTTTTAAATCTTGAGAAAAGCTAAAGTTTATAACCCTAGTAAGAGTAGTGCGATGGTTATTTTCGTTTTCATATGTGTAGTATGTTTATGTGAGATGCTGAAATAAATTCAGCATGCAAAATTGTTATTCAATTCATTAGCGTTTTGTCATTCCGAACATGTTTCAGAAGTTATTATAGTTTTTAAAGATAAGCAACCATTTAAAACCCTTCAAAAACACCAAGTCCAAATAAAGCAAAATCATATTTTACAGGATCTGTTGGGTCTAATTTGCGAAGTGAAGCATCTAGTTCAGCTAAAGCTTTGCCATCATTCTGTTTGCGTTTTAGCAAACCTAGTTTGCGAGCAACATTACCAGAATGTACATCTAAAGGACAACTGAGTTGAGCAGGTGAGAGGCTTTTCCAAATACCAAAATCTACACCATTATTATCGTTGCGCACCATCCAACGTAAGTACATGTTAATACGCTTAGCTGCTGAATTTTTTAAAGGATCACTCACATGTTTTTTGGTGCGTTCTAAATGTTCAATTTCAAAAAAAGACATTTTTAAACTCATGAATACTCTGTTGTAATGATGTCTCTTCCTCATGTTTTGCAAACACAGCTTCTAAACCATCATGCCTATTATAGATATGCTGTAAGCTTTTTTATAAACTGCATAAAATCGTTACCATTAAAGGTGCGATGTACAAAACCTTGTAACGTTCTAAATCAGAGTTTTGATGCTGCGAAATAAACTCAAAAGGGGAGTGGTCTAACAATTCCATCATTCTATTTGCATTTTTAATAATGCTTTTGCGATTCCCCAAGCAATGGTTGCACTTAAAAAGCCTGCAATTTCAATATCTTCTTTTTAGAAACTGATGCGGTACTTGTATAGGATCGCTTTCAATAAATTTTGGGTTGTTATAAAGATTGACTTTTTCGTCAAGGAAGTCTTTAAGGTCTGAGGTTTTGAGTTTCATGTATTGGTATAGATAGGCTTTTTTGTTGAAAACTACATGGTTATACGTATTGAATTTTTGATTTTAAAAATTAACTTGCTTACTTATACTGAACTTATTTCAGTTTCGCTTGCTATAAGTTGTCAAAATATACTTATATCACTAAAGTTAGCATAAATCTCGAATAAAATATATAATTAAATGAGAAGTATATCTTTATCCCTTTTGATGTTTTTGTAACTCAAGTTACTCTTACACAGAATGCCTTTCAAAAAGCTTTCAATTCTGAGATAAGATCTTCAAAGAAAACGTTCGTATTGAATTTTCTGATGATGAAGGAAACTCTGGTCACCTGCCAATATCCATTGTAAAAGGTAAAACTGAAGGACCAGTTTTTACCATTGTTGCAGGTATTCACGGTTATGAATATCCACCAATTATTGCAACACAAAAATTGCTAAAGAAATCAAAGTAGAAAATCTTAAAGGCACCTTAATTGTTATTCCTATAGCAAACATTGCTTCCTTTATACACGTACACCCTTTGTCAACCCTCAAGACCAGAAAAATTTAAACAACGCTTTTCCTGGAAAAAAGGATGGTAGTATTACTGAACAGATAGCATATTTTATAACTACAAATATTATTTCTGTAAGTGATGTTTTATTAGATGTACATGGTGGAGATGCTTGTGAAGATTTAATTCCTTTCGTATGCTATTATAACAACACTCAAAAGCCGAGTAAGACTGCTCTGGCCAAGAAACTTTCAGAAAATAGTGGTTTCGAATATGTTGTCTCTTATCCATATAATATTTCAGACACAGAACTGCAAAATATGCATTTAAACAAGCTGTACAAGATGGGAAAACAGCATTAAGTATTGAATGTGGTAAAATGGGAAATGTGCAAAGAGAGAATGTCAGTTTGATTAAAAAAGGGGTATACAATATGCTTGAAACTATGGGTATGTACTTTAACGGAACTGAAGCTCATAAAAATATTATTTATTGTAATAGCCAGACTTATATAAATGCTAATGTTAAGGGGATTTTTTACAGTAAATATAAAGCTGGAGATAAAATAAAGAAAGATGATGTTGTTGGTTATACTACTGATGAATTTGGTAGTGTTGTGGAGGAATATAAAGCAACTAACGATGGAATTATTTTATATATGCTTGCCACACCACCAATAAATATTGGTGATACTGTTATGTGTATTAGTACTTATATAGAAAACTAGACTTTTGCAAACATCGTATAAAGTGTATGCCTACTTATGAGAATTCTAGGAATTTTCTATTCGATTTGTACTTGCTAAGTTAGTTACTGAAATACACAACTATTTCATACACAAACACATTAAATACAACCCTAATTCCAAGATATAAATTTTAACAAAAAAATTATTTTCGGGTTAGGGATTTAGCACCTCAGCTATTATATATAAAAGAAGTTTTTAGGTTTTACTTATTCTCTTCTTGATTTTTTAGACCTAAAAATTTCTATAAAAAAAGAATAGTAAATATAGGCCTTCTCTTGTTGAAAATTACGTAGTTCTACGTATAGATTTAGGGTTTATAAAGAGCTAACTTGCTTGTATTAAACTTGTTTTAGTAAATGATTGATATAAGTCATAAAGTTGACTCATATCATTAAAGTTGACTGTAATTAAAAAAACCGTACCAACACAAAAAATAACACTTAAACATTGAACAATTATGGGATCAAGTAAAATTCAAGGAAAACTTTGGGGACAAAAACTGAAGATTGGGCTTCAATTCAAGAACCGACTGGTAATTCTGGATATGAACACGCATTAGAGTCACTCAAAATGAAGCCAACCCAAACTTTATTAGATGTTGGTTGTGGAACAGGTTATTTTAGTGATTTAGCTTATAAACAAAATATTAATGTAACTGGAATTGATGCGAGTAAAGAATTCGTTGAGCAAGCAAAGAAACGGAATTCAAAAATTAAGTTTTCTACTGGAGAAATGGAAGAATTGCCATTTCCCGACAATAGTTTTGATGTCGTTTGCGGGTTTAATTCTTCAATATGCTGCTAATATGAAAAATGCTCTATTAGATGCAAAAAGAGTATTGAAGAATAACGGAAAACTTGTAGTAATGATTTGGGGTAATAAAGAAGATTGTGAAGCATTAACATACTTAAAGGCTATTGGCAGTTTACTTCCACCTCCACCACCTAGAGCAGGAGGTCCGTTTGCTCTTTCGGAAAACCAGCTATTGGAAAAAACATTAGAAGAAGTTGGGTTTAAAATAAAGAGCAATAACGATATAAAGTCTATCTGGGATTATCCGAATTCAGAAGTTGCTTTGAAAGGATTATTATCTGCTGGTCCTGCTGCAAAAGCTATTGAAAATAGCGTTTTGAAAAAGTTCACGAAACCATGGTAGAAGCCATAAAACCACACACACAGAATAACGGACGTGTGATTTACAATAACAAGTGGAGAGTTGTGATTTGTGAGAAAA